>NQMI01000036.1:298025-362601 GCA_002270565.1 Stenocarpella maydis
CCCCCAAAAAAAAGCGCACTACTCGAAACGATGGTCCGTACTTGTTACGCCCAGTAGGACAGCTCCCCTCAACCACGCACGACGACACACTCTCTATGCCGGCGGGTCGGCGGCCGGAGGCGGTGGAGGCGGTGGTGGAGGGCCACCAGTGCCATCGGAGGAAGTCTTGGAGCCCTTTGAGCTATGATGTCGGTGGTGTCGGCGCCGTTTACCGTGGTGGAATCGCACCGTGTACCGGTAGCGGTAGAGGAAGACGATGCTTGCGATGATGAAGACGCCAAGGAGGACGCCGACTACGATCCCGATGGTGGTGTTTGTGCTTGCAGCGCCGTCTCGCCTTCGCAGATCAGTCCATGCTGCGAGGCGTGATGGGTGTGAGGAATGGGTATATGGGATCGAGCCCGGAGCCGGGCCGGACCGCGGGAGAGGCGGTGGTGCGGATGAAGTGAGCGGGCGGAAGTAAAGTGAGATATACATCCAATGCTGGCTCTTGAGGGCCCAACTGTATGCTGAAACAGTCTTGTGTGGGGATGAGGTGTCGGCAAGGTGGTTTCGCGGAGTGGAGATGCAAACGACAGGTCTACATAATAAACGGCGTCAAGCGAGGCAATGCACACGTGGTAGGACACGGCGGTTGGGCGGCGGTTGGGTTCGGGGCGACCGGGGCTTGTGAGCTCATTTTTTAACTTCTCACCCCTGACGAGCTGGCTTCCCACCGATCGAGTGTGCAAGAGACAGCGTGCTACCCACCCCTCCTGGGCAGCGTTCGCCGCTGCTATGTGACACCTCACCCAAGGCGGGCCATGATCCCTTGCTGCGGGTTCCATGGTAGCCGTGTGGTACTCCAAATGCAACGCTTCCCATACTGCTAAACCTCTCTCCCGGAACTTGAAGGCTGCGAGTCTCAGGCCGGCTCTCTAGTCTCACAGCCTAGGCCAATGTGCAAGAATCCTGCCTGGCTACCCAGGTTGTTTGCTGACAGCGAATGGTGCGAGTGAAGCGGGGCGGTCATGCATGAGTCCTTGCAGGTGGCACCCCAATTCCGGGGCGAAACCCCACTGATTCGACAATGCTGCACGTCTCGAGCCTCGTACCTTACTGGCTTGCCTGTGTGCGTCGATTTTTATCAGTGACGACCTGCAGCTCCCATGGCCGGGATTGGCCTCTGGGTATCAACGAGATCCCGCGGCGACATGTGCGAACTCGTGTCGGCGCAACGGTGCGTTGGCCAAATCTCCCGTGACACCAGTTCGTGACTTCATTCGCGCCATTGAACAAGACTAATACTGCCTGCGCTCTATGTATCCTGTATCGGCAGATGCAGCTCCCCGGCCCACTGGTCCAGCCAGCGTCAAGTACCCGTTGAGCACTGGGCATTTTGCTGCACGGAATGCTTGACAGCGGCTTACGCATATCATGTGCCCAGTTTGTTCTGCTGTGTGCGGTTCCGCGGGGACAGAGGGGCCTGATTCGCCGTACCTCCCAGCGCTAACTACCATGTACCATATGCGTGGCTAACCAACAAACGCAGTTGATGGAGGTAAATAGGCCCTTTGCGGAATTTGCCGTTCATGCTGTTATCAACAAGAGCGCCCACGAAGCCGTGCTGCTTCACGGTACCTTCAAGCTCTGCCGCAGCCTCCACAGGGTAGCCCATGGGAAGAAGGCTAAGAGCAGCAAATCGCGTGGCATTCTTTAATATTCGCGTAGTGATTCAAATGGCGAAGGAGGATATGGGAAGCGGGAAGAACCTTGTGACTTGCTCTTAACAAGGTACGAGCAGATGCATATTCTCATTTATTATACACTAAACTCTTGCGCCGTAACACAAGGACCCCACCAACTTCCCCAGGTACATGGATATGTCCGGCTTCCACGGGTACATGGCTATGCTGAGATTTCGCGTTTTTGATTTCGCGAGCGGCCTAGGAGTGCGGAAAACCAGCTGAACGGAGCGAAAATGCTCCGTTACTCCGTGATGTCTTTGAATGCACTCTGTATATAGCCTAGACGCATTGAAGACTTGCAAGCGGATGAATAGTGTGTTGCATTAACTTAGTAGGACGGAGCTGGCCCTGGAGCGAAGGCGCGAAGACGCGAGAAACGAGCAAAGGCGTGAGGGCGTCAGGGCCTCTGTTTATAAGAGAACAAGGAGGTTTATATAAAGCAAATTTGAAGAAACTATTCTCTAATCATTCTGTAATTGGACAATACATCCTCGCCCAAGCGATGTGAGAGACGGAGACATCTGAACCAAACGCCACAACTTCCCAGCCACGATTTACTCAGCATCGGACGCGGCCCTGGATACCATCGATCCCAGCCTCGTACTCCTCGCACTCCCGGATCGTCGCCTGATGGCCCGATGATGATGCCTGATTGACTCGATCCTGGCAGTGCTCCGTGTAATGGCGCGACGCAGGTCATCGACATTGTCGATCAGCGGTTGATCACCAGCGTGAACTTCACCGTTGCGGGGAGCGTGGCTGACGCGCATCAGCGCGTCATAAGTCGTTTCAAGCTCGGCAGAGAGCCGGTCCAGTGAGTTCATGAGAACCTCGCTGCGTCTGTGGCGGCGGCGACGCTGCCTACTCTCCAGTGATGACTGGGAGGGCGACTGTTGTAGGCGAGGCTGCTCCTGCCGTGGCGGCTCGGCCGCACTTGTTCGTGCCTGCGCCGTTGCAGCCCTGTTGTTTTCGCCTGCATTGTTTCTCTGCCGCCGGAAGAAGTTGTGGCGGACGATGTAGTCGACAGCCTCTTCTACAAGCTGGCCAACGAGCATGCTCATGGCGGCTTGGCCGAGCCCCGAGCCCTCCTCGCTATGTTGATTCGTGTGGCTTCCCCGCCGTTCATTACTATCATTTCTGCTGTTACTACTGCCAATATGAGGCTGCCGCTGTTGCGGGTATCTGCCTGCTGCGTTCCTTAACGCGTGCTGTCCGAGACGCCGGGTGACGTCGCTTCTTTCTCGAGCTGGTCGTAGAGCCGGTCTTGCCTGGCGAGGCCTGGAGCGACGGGAGGAGGTATTTGGGTATTGAGGAGCCATTGCCTAGTCTCACTCTGTATCTTGGATCGAGGCTGTCTCTTATTCAATGTAGAGTCGAATAGTCATTCAGTCTGCACTAGGGATTTGTTTGGGTGTAGAGCCCTAGTATTAGCGGGGGAGAGATGTCTGAGTCTGCATGAGGCCCCGAGAAGAGACAATACCAGTCAGTATTGGGAAATAGATTGATCGAGGATGGTGCTTCGCATCCTTTTCCCTTCCTTCTTATGTGAACTCTGGCGCTCATACGGCGCAGCTGGAGATGTGACTGCTGAGCCTAGTCACCTGGCCGAGCTGCGGCCCTTGTGACCTGGCTGCCTTGAGCATGTGAGAGGGTTCCGAGAGTCAACCACGACGCCATATGGGTTGCCTATGCCTTGTTCAAAAATTGAGCGTCAAAAAAAAAAAGGCCTGAAATAAAGAGATATTGAGTCAGAGTTGGAATCCAAACCTTACACCTGCTAATATAACCCTGAGGCTTCGAGAGTGCATGTCACAAATGACATCGGCGTGGGTACAACCCTGTTGACTTATACCCGCCACTTATACCACAGGGTCCAACCCTAGCCGCGACTGCACATCAGCCCAAAATCCCTACTAAAAAAAAGACCACCAAATACCATCTGTCATGGGAATGTCAAAACCCACCTCCTGACATGGCTCAGCAATGCCGTGCTCCGCCGCCCACGCCATCGGTCGAACTGTTGTGGCAACATGGCCAGACGCTATCGGCCGTCTATGGTCCTTCCGGACCCTCACAGATGTGGGCCTGCAGATAAGAATCATCCGCAGAAGGGCCACGGAAACAAGCTCTTTTACGTACGGGGGATAATGCAATAGCTTGAGGCAGACCGAGGGCCGACTCCACAATGCCCACACGAGTGGAAAAAATTCAGAATGCACATAGGGTCCAACTGTCGCGTGTCCGGCTTCCTCTTTCGCCTTCTCTCCTCCTCTCTCTCTCTCTCTCTCCCCCCCCCTCCCAAGATGGATCATGGGGGAGACGAGAACACCCGCCTGAGCAGCCCGACCAGTTGAATACAACCTCCCCGACGACACCAGAAACCCCCCTCCAGCCAGTATGCCTCGAGCGTACGACGAGGAGAAGAAGCTCGGCCGCGTGGCCTCGCAGGCCGCCGACTCGGGCTCCGAGTCCGTGGGCAGCGGCAGCTTGCTCGACAGGCTGCTGTCGCTCGAGGCCACCATGGACTCCAAGCTGGGCATCGAGTCGCAGGCCATTCAGAGGATGCGGCCCGAGGACAAGCGGCCGCAGTCGTGGCATGAACAGGCGACCATGGCACTGCTGTGGGCCGGTGCTACCATGAACGTCAGCTGCCTGTCAACCGGGTTCCTGGGATGGGAATTCGGTCTCGATCTGGGCCAGACCATCCCCATCACCATCTTCGGCACCCTCCTCGGCGCGTCGGTCGCGGGCTGGTGCGCCACCCTCGGGCCTGGCACTGGCCTCCGCCAGATGTCGGTCGCACGTTATAGTTTCGGCTGGATGCCCTCCAAGATCGTGGCGGCCCTGAACGTCATCTCGCAGATCGGGTGGAGCGCCGTCGGCTCAATCACGGCCGGCTCCGCGCTGTCGGCCGTGTCAGACGGGAGACTCAGCTCCATCGTCGGCATCGTCATAATCACCGTCTGCAGCTCCGCCCTGAACTTCTGCGGCCTGCGCGCCATCCTCAGGTACCAGAAGTATGCATGGGCCGTCTTCTTCGTGCTGTTCATGGTCATGTACGGCGAGATGGCCCCGCGCTCCGATGTCGCCACCAAGAGCACCCTGACGGGCAACGACAAGGCTGGCGCCGTGCTATCGCTGCTGGCCGTCGTCTACGGCTCGTCTGTCTCGTGGGCCACGATTGCCGCCGACTACTACGTCCAGCACCCCACCAACACTTCCACGGTCAAGGTCTTCACCCTTACCACCCTGGGCATCGCCATATCTACATGCATTGGTATGGTCCTCGGCTGCTGCGTGGGCTCTGCCATGGGGGCCGACCAGGAGCTCGCCGACGTGTACGAGGAGCAGGGTGTCGGCTTCCTGCTCCAGGCGATGCTGTTCCCACGCGGGTTTGCAAAGTTCGTGCTGGTGCTGCTGGTGCTTGCCGGTATCTCAATGGGCAGTGTAAATCTCTACTCGTCGGCGTTGTCAGTCCAGCAGTTCGCACGCCCGCTCGCACGCATCCCCCGCTTCGTGTGGACTGTTGTGCTGTTCGGCATCACCCTGGGCATTGCTGCTGGTGGCAGAGAGAACCTCAACGCGTACCTGCAGAACTTCCTCTCTCTGCTCGGCTACTGGGCCACCTCCTTCTTCATTATCCTCTGGTGTGAACATTACATCTTCCGCAAGGGAAGCTTCGATAACTACGATCTCGAGGCCTGGAACGACCCTTCGAGGCTTCCTCTGGGCCTTGCCGCCCTGGTAGCTTTCCTGATTGGCGTTGTTGGTTGGGTTGTCGGCATGGTCCAGACGTGGTTCACGGGCCCGGTCGGCCAGTTGCTGGGGAGTGCTGGTGGAGACTTGGCAAACGAGCTGACCTTGGTCTTCACCCTCTTCATCTTCGCTCCTCTGAGGTGGCTGGAGCTGAAGCACATTGGTCGGTAAGCACCTATCAGTGGCCGGGTAGAAGTATACATCTGCCCAAGAATAGGCAATTGAATGCTCTCTGCCTGAGCAGATGTATCAGCAGAAGTTCGAACTGAACTCTTAAGTACTCAGCTGGGCAGTCGGGGGAGATTCACTCGGCAGAGTGGCTTGGATCCTGTGGTCTGGCAATGTCAAATTGACAAACCACACCTCCTGAATTTCCTGGTTTTCCAGTCCCCCGAGCGTGTGATGTCAGTAAAGGTGCATGCCCAAGTACTCAGGTAGGGTATAAAGGTTATCCCTTGGAGCTGCGGTTTTAGGTGAGTTACCTGTGAGGCTACAGGTGGACTTTTTCCCTGCAGTGCGCCTGAAGACGGTATGATGGGTTCCAAGGCTATCTCCCATAAACCTCAGTCAAAAGGTTTGTGGATACTTAGAACTGAGGTAAATCTATCATTCCGCCAGCTGAGAGCAAGACCCGCGATGACCGTAGTTGGTTTCGTTTTTAATCCGGTCACAAGGAGGCACGTATTCAACGAAGGGTTGTATCAGGCTAGGAACGCACTGAATAACGCAAGCAAGACTTCAAGAATTGACCAGCTGGTTGGGATAAAGCAAACCGACGTAGTTGTTACTACGAACATTGGCCAAATTAATATGAAAGTCGTACCAGCATGCTGGCAAGCTTCTAGCATATAGTATACGTATCTAGTGCCTTTGCTGTCCCGTCTTGTAACTTTTCCTCCTTTACAAGCCCAAATCGCTTGATTCGTCCCCCTTCTCTACACCATCAAGCACGTAGGTAAGCCTCGCAGCTGCCAAAGTGCCTAGGTAATCTCCCAAGTTGAAAATCCAGGGCGCCCACCTCTTTTCTTTTCTTTTCTTTTCTTTCCCACCACCCACACATCTGGCGATCGTTCCAGATCACCACTTACTTCTTCTCACTCACAAAGTTTCTTCCAATCTTTAAAACACATTTCTCAGCCATCATTCCTTCTTCGGTCCACACCGTCCTCATCGTCAACCGCACAGACTGGAGCCCACTAAAGCAACGTCTGTCAAGTCGGCAGTCAACCTTGTCACGCGTGTTTTCCCCCGCACTCCCAGATCAAAACTCAATCCAGATCCACCACCTCCAGGGCTGGGCAGCTACGCAAGCTCTTTAATTGTCATTTAGGCGATTCCTTCTCTCGGAGCCAACCAAGCCCACTTGCAGCTGTAACCGGTCTCCTCACAAAGCCCGAGCGAAAAAGCCGCCATCGTTTCTGTCATCACCGCAGGGCCGAGACCTGGTGAGCTACTTCCCAGCAAGATCTCGTCGTTGTTTGACCATGTTTTCGATGATGCTTACCTCTTACCTATCTATTTATGTACACCTATGACTGCAATCATTTTCTGTGCCTTATTGCGTTGCTGCATTCGTTCTGTCTTGTCCCCTTCCTTAGTACTTGCGCTCCTTAGCCTCCTTGGAATGCAACTGACCCCTCTGCCGAAGGGACTCCTTCCCAGACCGACTAAAGCATGACACAACTTGATGCAAGCATCAGCAGCTCTGAGCTCAGCTCACTCACAGCATTGCACCTCGCCGTACTGACAGACAACTACCACGATGTCCGGAAGATCGTCAATGAAAGGGAGCATGGTGTAGACGAGCGTACCGCAAGTGGTACGACGTCTCTCATGCTTGCTGCCCTTTACGGACGATCCAGAATTTTCACCTTCCTCCTCCGCAAGAAGGCGTCCCCGCACAAGAAGGACAGCCAAGGAAACAACGCCCTGGTGTATGTCAAGAGGAATTCGCCGTTCGTTCAAGACCTTCTTCATAATTGCAGGTGCATTACGAAAAGCGAGGCTCATAGAGCTGGCCGGCGAGAAATATACGGCTGGCTCAAGGCGATCAAGCATGCAGCCAAGATCGCGTACCACAAGGGATTCGCAGATGGACGCGCTGCTCGAGTCCAAGGTGAGGTTCCCATTCAGGCTTCTTCGCACACGGGTAATTCCATTGCCCAGAAGCCTTCGCAGGATTCACCGGTGCGCTTTGCGTATCTTCGGTCTCTAAACGGCAAACAGCAAAAGGTCGTTGAGGTCAGGTGTATTGCTTCTGCCGAACATGGCCGTATTGGACGCAAGTGCACCGGCTTTATCTACGCTACAGGCATAGATAACGCCCCCAGGTTTGCGATCTCAGGCTGGGGTTGCGCCAAGGACAAAAATGATGTGTTCAAAAATGTCCTCGATTCCAATGAGTATACCGAGCTTGTGAGGCGAGTGGCGGGAGCTCTTGATTTCGAGCTCAAGAGCCATCACTTTGATTTGGTCAGTGCCCATCCGCCGCAGGTTCCAAGCACTAATAGACCCACTAACCATATTTCCAGCACTTCTCAGGTTGTCCTTCCAAAAAGAAAGGCGCTTATTATGCTTGCCATGCCGAGGTAATTACTACCCTATTGCATAAGCGTATTACTGTTGTTCCCTTGGAACTTTAGCAACTGACTTTACTCATCCAGAAACAGCTGGCAGTCCATGTGCTTCTCAAAGCGCTTGCCTACGTGTTTGGCACAAAATCGGTGACAACGTACAAAATTACCCATATAAAACTCCAGCTCGACAAGTTGCCACCAGGCTTACGCGAAACTACGATCCACTTGGATCACGAGCTGGTGTGTGGCAATTGCGTCCAGGTGAGCAGACCTCGAGAGCCACTAAGCCAAGACGGATCGCAGCTAAACTCAAGTTTAGTTTCTTAAGCTATTGACTCAGAAGAGCGGCCTTGGTTTTCGATGCCAGTCTCACGATTGGTTTGTGTGCGGGGAGCGTCCTCAACTCCGTCGCATGCCCGACGGAAGCTACGCCCAAGTCATAGCGCCAAAACCCTCTGGGCCTGACCACAACCACGCCACAGAGATCATCGATGATGAGATTGGTATTTTTGACTCGGTTCAAAATGGGGATCCAGGCCTCCAGAATGGCTGTGTGGATCCTGAGGGTGACAACCATATGGAGCATGGTGGCTCAGTCACTCAGCCGAAGACATCAAACGACCGAAAAGGCCACGCGAGGCAGCTGGTCCTGAGAGTGCAGTCAGAGTTCTATGAAAAGAAAGGCTCACCTGTCTTGGAGGAACCCACATACAATAGCGACCGATTTCCTAAGCTCGATGTCACGCCGCCTTCGCGGCAGCCTCAGACGTTTCACACTCAATCGCACGAGCGCATCACCATGTCTCCAAGTCCAGCAGTAGGGTCCCGTACTTTTGGTCCGCGCAAAGACAGTATATCTCCGATGATGTCTCCGGAATTCGAGGTCGAGGATATTCTGCAGACCAAGGAAGAGGACGGTATACGACTTTTTCTTGTCAAGTGGAAGGCCTATTCACACGACAACAATACGTGGGAGCCTGAAGCTAATCTCGGTAATGCCTCAGACGCCATCGAGAAGTTCTGGAAGGAGCTTCAAGAGGCATCTGTTATGCTCTGAATCGGGCTGAATATTCGAAAAGGAAACTGCAATATGTCAAGGAGGGTAATGTTCGATGGCAGCTTTTTCAATAGTGGATTTTGCGAGTGCCACATTGTTGTTGAATCGCCTTCAGGTTGCTGCCAGCGGGATGCATGAGATTACCTCAGTGACGAATTCGCGGGCGACACTTGATGCCCCAATGTTCCTACAAACTCATGCAGCAGAAATCGAATTTTGATTGTTTCTTACTTGAGCATCCCTTCAAAGGTGGCCCTAGTAAGTCCAGAAGGTGAATCCAGGCTACGTTCCTGAAATTAACCGTGTACGGCACTACACGCCTACCAACAGTTGGCGGCCCTTGAGTGCTGCATCAACAGCTTGCCGCCAGGAGAACAATTTCACGAAGCATCATCAAGGCCATGGTCGCGAGCAACAAACATCTATCAATGGCTTGTCGGTACAATACTCATGGAGTCCCATAAGGGATGTTCGGGAGCAGGCTGCTTCGTTCGACGAACCCGGGTAAGGGTTGCAGTGGCCTTTGGGGGGATGCACGGACCCCCAGGAGGTCACTCAAGTGACGACCAGCAATTTGACGGCATCAGCAAGACATGATGCAAACTCTCCCACCGTTCCTTTCTCGGTTTGAGCAATTACGTGTGAGCAGAAATGAGACTCTGCCAATGAGTGAACTTATACTATACCTCACATGCTCTCCCAGCCCTGTTAGAACCGGACGTAGGTAGCCACGGCGCCTTGTAGTCTTCGTGCTGCGAGGGCCGCTGAGCCCTCGCTCACCCGTGGACCGCGACTCGTCTCATCTACTGGAGCCCGCCAACTCTTGGGTCAGATATCCCAGAACACCTTTCAACATGCGCGACTTCATAGACTACCTCCAAGAGGCCTTCATAACAGCCAGCGGCGGAAACACATATGACAATAGCGTAACACACATCACAGCCTTGTCCCCTAAAAGCCCAGTCCCACTTGCTGACCACCGCGCAGTACTCCAACCTCGACCTCACATCCCGCTCTCTGCTGCACTTTCCGACGCCAACTGGCAGCAGGATCACCCTGTCATCATTCGTGAGGCCCAAGTTCGGCACTTCATACAGCATAGGCATAAAGGACGGGTGGGTCTCGTACCTCTACTCTACCCTGCCCACCGACGCTACCACCAGCTCGGACCGCATCCCCCTGCCCGACCTCCTGCGAAGCTACCGCTCGCTATCCACCAACGCCGCCCGCCACGCCGTCGGCCATGGCCTCGTCTACGGCCGCCTGTACCTCCCCCAGAGCAGGCTGGAGGCCCTGCTCGCCGCACGCGTCACCCCCGAGGTCAACCTGACCATCCGCGCCGTCAGCCAGGAGACCCTGCGCCAGGGCGGCACTGCCTTGGCCCTGGCCTCGTGGGACGACCCCGCCGGCCGCTTCGGCCTCGAGACGCTCGCGTCGTCGGACGGCGGCGTGCTGGGTCTCAGAGGGCTGTGGAACGCAACCAACCCTCCTGCGCGCACCCCCAGTACGGATTCGCCCGCGGGGGCAGCGGCATCCCAGCCCAGCACGGCCATACCCATCACGCCGGCGCCATCTTCTCTCGCTGACCTGGCTACAGCTGCTGTTCCTGCCGCCGCCGCCGCCAATGCGGCGGGAAGCAACCACAACACCGACAAGGAGCGCATCAACGGGCGCTTCAGCGTCGGCGGCGAGATCTACTACGGGCTGCTCAACAAGTCGGGCGGGCTCAGCCTGGGCGGGCGGTTCCAGACGCTGCCGACGCACGCGGGCACCCCGCTCACGGCGGCGCTGACGTTCAACCTGCTGGGCCACTTCAGCGCGACCTACGCCGTTATGGCTGGCCCGGGGTGCACGCTGGCCAGCCAGTTCGGCTTCAACGTCTACAGTTACGAGAGCGAGTGGGCGGTGGGCGTGGAGTTGTGGCGCGCCGGGCGGCGGAGGAGTGACGGGCGCGGAGGAGGTACGCCGCCGGGCCCGGCTGATGCCGCTGCCGGAGCGGGGGGGACGAGGGCTGTCGAGGGTGAAGCTGCTGGCGACCCAGCTCATATCCCATCGCAGGAGGCCGAGGCGGTACTCGCTGCCAGGGCGGGGCTTAACCACGAGATCGACGCGAGCCTGGCGGAGGCCATGCACGTGAGGGAAGCTAGCAATAACTCCATCAAGACCGCCGCCGCGGCACCGCCGCCGGGGACAACGCCGGAGTTCAAGCAAACGACCAGACAGCGAAGCTTCCAGGCGAAGCTGGAGTGGCGGCTCGACAACGAGGATGCCGACCACTCGCGGCCGGCAGCATACGACCCCTCGACGGGGGCAAAACTCACCACCACCACCGCGGGGCTTAGAGGGTCCCCGCCATACGGCGAGAGCGGGTGGCAGGGTGACGGCGATGGTGGCGAGGATGGTGCGCCCACCGGAGTGGTCAAGTGTCGGTGCGACCAGCACATGCGGGTCGGCCTCATGTACGAGGGCCGGTACAAGTCCCTGCTGTTCAGCCTCGGCACGGACGTCGACCTCCGCAGGCTGGACGCGCCGTTCCAGGGGGTCGGACTGGCGGTGCAGTTCTCGTCATGACATGGAGGCTTAGGAGGCTTACGCGTGCGAGAGGGTCCAACGGGTGTGTGCCCAGGGTGTGACGTGCTAGGCGAGGGCAAAACATGCCAGACTCCCGTGATATGCGACCATGATATAGTCGGAACGGAGGGATATCATCTCGCCACATCTGGCAGGTGTGGGCGGCCAGACATACAGGCCGTTCGTATAGTTAAGCGCACAAAGTTCGCGTAGAACTTCAGCTTGCCCGCATGGTACATCCGGAAAGCTAGGCATAACGCATCCATCGTTGTGTTGGAATGAGCGAGGCGTCGAAGACCATGGGAGGTGAAGTCGTAACATCTCATGTAATTAACCATGAATAGCACGAAGTGTAATCAGCACAAGATTGGATAGACATGCCGTTGTCACAAGGGCAACAGAAGTGAGCAAATCACAGGGTCAACGCTCATCAGACTTCGTCATGCTGGTTGAACAAGCAAACTTGGATTTGGTCTCTGCAACATTTCACCGGCAACAAAGAGGCGGGCGGGTCGTTCATGCTGACGTGGTATCATTTCCCCAAATCCGAGATGAAATCCATTGGATCAATTTCCATCATGATCCATTTTTTTTACGCCAATGACCAAGAAATCCATAGTTAAAATGTCCAACCCCGACGCCACCGTCATGCTGTTGAGACTGACAGTTTACTCGTCATCCTCCTCCTCTTCCTCAGCGGCAACGGTCTGGGCGGCAATGCCTGGAGGGAACAAGTCAGCAATCGAGTCCAATTTTGTTGCAAGACAGCTGGAGATGCCGGCAAGAGGTGTGAGAACGTACGGTCCAGATCACGCTGGCCAGCCTGGGTGATGCGGCGGCCGCCCTTCTCCTCGTCGATCTCGACAATGTTGATCTTCTCGAGGGACTGCAGGACCTTGCGGTCGACGGAGCCGGAGGCGTTGACGTGCTTGGAGGGGCGGGAACCACGGTTCTTGGCGGTTCCGTGGATCTTGCGGAGACGGCCGACACCGATGGTCTTGCGCAGGTAGACGGCGCGGGCGACAGCGGCGGCACGGATGTAGAACCAGTCGATGTCCTGGGGAGGCATCTCCTTGGCGGGGCCGGTCTTGACGGTGTCAACCCAACCTGGATGAGGTTGTTGTTAGCCTGGTCGTCTTGGGGGCCGCGGGTAGTCGGGACAAGTCAGTTGGTGGTCTACATACCGGGAATGGGCAGCTTGCCCTGACGCTTCAGGAACGCAGCGTAGGCGTTGATGAACTTGTGCGACTGCAGATCAAGAAATACACCATCAGCAAATATTCCGTCTTCGGAGGTCTTTCGACCCCCTCACGCCTGCTCCATGGTGTGTATTTTTCTTTTTCTTGTGACTTGCAAGGTCGACCCCGACGCCCGTCCATAATTGTGTGCGCAGAGCCGATTGAGTGGTTCATTTCCCTCTCGAAGCAATCGCTATGGGGTGCAATCGGCTGTCGTAGCATGGTCGTCTTGGACGAATGCCGTCGCGAATGTGTGGTTGGGTGTGGTCGTCTTGTTCCATTTTGCAGGTCGTGCGGGACGGTCAGACTGGAAAGGTTGGAACACCTACATCAACATCGCGAACAGAGATACCGCCACCCATCTTGACTGGTTTTGTGGATTTCCTGGGGAGTGATTGACAAGAGGAAAGAGGGTGGTCGTCGGTGTTGGGTGAGTATGGATTGTCGAGGATGAGGTTCACAGAGACACAAGAGCAAAAAGACCTGACAAGGTCAGACGTTGGGGGTCAAAATCGACACTGGGCTGGCTCCACCCTTTTCGCTAGCGCCAAGCCGAATTTCGAAAATCGAGCCTTGGTGGGCAGTGCCGCACGGGCCAGTCCAAGAGATAAGAGTCAAATAAGAGCAACCAGCTGGCGGCCAGCTGAGACGGGTGCAGCCTCTTTGCTCGCATCGGACCTCGGCATGTAACGTCAATCAATTTAGTGTACACTTGGACGGGTTTGCAAACACGGACCCGTTGGGCGTTGTCCGCTTTCCGACCGTCAACTTCAGTTTAAAAGTACCTGCAGGAGACGAGGTAAGGATGTTGGCGGTAATTCCCATCCTGATCGCTTTCTAACCTGGCCTCCTCTCGTATCGGCCTCACCGGCCATGTGCTGTGTGAGCAGCCAGATGGCCAGTCTCCTTTGTCACTCACCCCATCCAGCCCCAGTGTCCTTCTCCAGCTCGTCACTTTTGAGGTTCTGCAAGTTGCAGACATGGGTGCGGGATATCAGGTGCCGCCCCATCATATCCCTGTGGTCGGCACGGCTTGACCGTTCTCTGTCATCGTTTCTAGTGAAACGTGCAGATGGCATGCCGTGCTCGGCAGCATGTCTGCATGTCCGGTTGATAGTAGGCAGTCGATAGTCTGTCTGTCATATATCATTTCCTCGAATAAGCTCGCCCACCTGGCCAAAGTCAACATCCTTTTGCTGGTACTGCGGCAAAGCGGATGGCCTGCCAGTCAGTCAGTCAGTCTGCCGTCTCTTGCTACGTATCATCGAGAGACAGACGCACGACACCCACACACCCACACACACATGGGAAGACCCCTGTTCTCGTGGCGTGCATAATTCAAGGGTGCATTCAATGAAACCACACGACTTGACATCGCCCCAGCAGCCCAGCTAGCCCACCCAGCGGAGGGCCATTCCTGTTCTCCACTTGGCCCGTCTGGGCATTTGCTGCTTCCTGCGAGCCTCAGCTCCCTTCTCGATGGCCTGGTGCGCGGAAGAGCCCACGGAGTCGGGGGTTGGTCCGGGTGGGTGAATGAAACAGACGAACAAGATGGGAAGGAAACGTGTATTCTCACTACGCTGCCTCTTGTCCTGCTTGATATCGCCAACCTGCATTTCTTGGGGAAAAAGTTAATTGCTGGCCGTGCGACGCAGCCGGATGTGAATGGGACTGTCCTGGAACAGCAATGAGAAAAACGAGCAAGACGGCCCCAGAATTTCGATAAAAGTCCTGCTTTATACCTCTCTTGCTGGTGCTGGTTTTCTACCGAGGCCTACTAAGGTTGCCTGAAACCATCCCATAAAATCGTCACAGATCCTCAGCACAAATCAGCGCTCCGCGGTGACCAACACACTTGCCGCGCTGCGTTGTCGACTCGCTCGCTACCTGCCAGGTTGACTCCGGATCAGGCACGCACACCCTTCCCTCTCTGGCCAGGCAAGGCCTAGACGAAGAGTTCTCTGTACGCAGTATCACGTCATGTCTTCAAGTGAGTCTTTGCGGCGGGAGTAATGTGAACTATAGACTCCGAGTTGCCTTGCTGATGCCATCACCTACAGTACCCGCCGCCCTCGCGGGCAAAGCTGCCGCTACTGTAGTAGGCCTCGCCTACCTCAACGCGCGCTTCTCCATCGGACAGGACATCGTTTATCTGATGGACCGTGCTGTGGCCTTTTCCGCATTGAAGAAGACAGGTGAGGATTTCCGCGGGCGAGGGTTTCACTCCAACGTCGCTTGAATCTTTTGACTAACCTGATCTAATAGCCTCCAAGGGTCGCCTATCCATATACTACTTCTTCGAAGACGCAGTCAAGGAGAAGGGTGACTCAGAGGCCCTCTGGTCCCATGGCGAGTGCCTCACTTACAACCAGACTTATGCCCGCGTAAACCAATACGCACAATGGTTCCTCGCTCAGGGCGTGCGGCCCGGCGGATTTGTCGCCCTCCTGATGGTCAACTCTCCGGACATGATCTGCGCTTGGTTCGGACTGCTGGCTATCGGCGCCGCACCAGCCCTTGTTAACACCAACCTCGCCGCCAAGGCCCTGATTCACTGCATCGAGGTCGCAAAGGTAAATCTTATCCTGGCTGACGGTGATGCTGACCTACTGGGCCGCCTGGATGCCGTGCGCGGCGAGCTGGAGGCCACTGGCCACCGCATCTGCAAGCTGGGCGAGGTGCGCGGACAGATCCTCAACATGGAGCCCCTGCGGCCGGGTGATGAGCTGCGCAAGGGCGTCGATGCTGATGCGCCTCTGTCCCTCGCGTACACGAGCGGCACCACTGGACTGCCGAAAGCCATCGTGTTCCCCATGGTTGCCGCCTTCATGTCGGCGAGTGTCAGGCGCCACGGGTTCTCGGGCGAGAGCGTCGAAAACCAGAGATGCTATAACTGCATGCCTTATTATCACATGACTGGCGGCCTCCACGCCCTACTGCAGCTCCTGGTGCGTACCCGAGACAGATAGGTCACACCCTGATAGCACGACGTTGGTCCCTCGCCTAACCCTCCTGATTCACGTCTACAGACCCGCAGTACTCTCTGTATAGCCCCCAAGTTCCACGCCCGCACCTTCTGGGATGACATCCGCGCCTCGCGCGCCACCTACTTTATCTACGTGGGCGAGACCCTGCGATACCTGCTGGCCCAGCCGCCATCGCCGCTCGACCGCGCCCACAACGTGCACACGATCCTTGGCAACGGGCTGCGCGGCGACGTGTGGATCCCCTTCCGGGACCGCTTCGGCATCCGCACGATCCACGAGTTCTTCAACTCGACGGAGCTCATGTTCGGGCTCGACAACTCGAGCAGGGGCGACTTCACGGCCAAGTCGCTGGGCGTGCACGGCCTGCTGCTGCGGACGCTCTTCTCGCGCATGTACGCACCAGTCGCCACCGACGCCGAGACGGGCGAGCTGCTCCGCGACCCCAGGACGGGCTTCGCCATCCGGGTCCCCTTCGAGCAGGGGGGCGAGATCCTCGTCCGCCTCGACCACAGGAGCGCCACGCCCGGCCGCACCTTTCGCGGCTACTGGGACAACGAGGGCGCCACCAGCGCCAAGATCGCCCGCGACGTCTTCATCAAGGGTGACGCCTACTTCCGCACCGGCGACGCCCTGCGCCGCGACAGCGACGGCCGCTGGTTCTTCTGTGACCGCCTCGGCGACACGTTCCGCTGGAAGGGCGAGAACGTCAGCACCGCCGAGGTGAGCGAGGTCCTCGGCGCGTACGGCCACGGGGTCACCGAGGCTGTCGTTTATGGCGTGGCTTCCCGGCTACGAGGGCCGCGCGGGTGCGGTGGCGCTGTTGATAGAGGAGTCGAAGAGGGACCGTTTTGATTATGCGATATTTTTAAGGTCAGTAGTCCTCGACGTGACAACATCCCCCCCCCCCCCCCCCCCCCCAAAAAAAAAGGACTCCGCCCAGTGCCATTCCGAGCTGGTCTCTCGGGGTAACTGAATTGGTCCTAACCAACCGGTAGACACTCGCGCGCCAACCTCCCCAAGTACGCCGTGCCAGTCTTCATCCGCCTCGTCTCGCAGCCGCTCAGCACGGGCAACCACAAGCAGAACAAGGTGCCGCTCAAGGCCGAGGGCGTCGACCCGGACAAGGTGTCCAGCGGCGACGCAATCTACTGGGTCCGCGGCGACACCTACGTGCCCTTTACCCGCGCGGACTGGGAGGGCCTATCGAAGGGCAGGGCTAGGCTATGAAGGAGAAGAGGCACATTGCATATCGCTAATCAAGCCGCGCCAATGACACTCACACCTGTCAGTTGCCTCTCTCTCTCTCGCTCTGCACGTGGGGTCGCAGTCGCAGAACCATGGGGTGGCTTCCAGTGGTAAATCAAGTTTTCGGCGGTCCCGAGCGAGTTTTACCATTAGATTCTCGTTTGTTTTAATTAGTGGGCCGGCGGGGGGGGGGTTATGGCTGGGAATGGAACCCTGGAAGAAGGTGAGAGAAGCAAGTGTAGAATAGAGCACAGAAAGTGTGTCACCCACTCCGGTGACAGACTAGCATAGCCCAGGCGGTAGAAATTGCATGCATTCTTCTCTCTTCAAAAGGTACATCGGCCGCCATTGACATTTCTGATCCCAAGTCGTGTTCTATGTGGGTGTTACTTTAGTACTAGACATCTGAGCTCACTGTTTGTATCAGTTGACCTCCCTTCTCGGTATACATATCTGGCTCGCGCCGGTGGTCTGACTGCCATTGATAAATAGCCCCCGGGCATCCCAATCGATTGGGTGCGTGATCCTTGCGGATCTTAATCATCGATATCGAACGGCAAGGGCTCTCATCTGCCTACTAAACGTGGAGGTTACCAACTGGGGTTGTCGCTATGTATTGAGGTGGGACTGCGTGGAGTGTTCTGCCCCGGGGGCCAGCTTCGTTGTCGATGTCACGTCCGTACGTGCAAGCCGTGGACGGGTTGGAGCGGCCGACAGGTAGAGGAGAGTGGAGAAGAGAGAGAGAAACTTGCTAGGGAAGCCCAACAACAGGAAATTGTGACAGTCTATCAATTGGCACTCGAGGAATAAGATAAAGTGTCATAGTTCCCGTGCCATTATTTTAGACTCAGCTAAACCCGCTTAGATTGAATAGTCTACTCCAGTGGGTATGGTTGTGCGCTGGGATCGTCTGAACGATAAGGTGATGGATATTCAATTTCGGGTATGGTTTCTAGAGGCCAGGGCGTTACGCCCCTACAATGTCGGGCAAACGTGCAGAAGGACATCCCGCAGATTGAGCTTGGTTTCGGTATGATGGGATGGTGTACTTTTTAGACAAGGCAGCCTTTAACATCTTCCAGTCGGTTTCGATCCGCAGGACCCCTCAGGGACCTCCCAAGGAACTACGTCGGTGGCCCAACTTCCGGGGAACGGATGGGTCGGTCGAGCAGCTGGCGTTAGTGAGGTACGGGTACATGAGCCGAGGTCACCGAGAAGTACCTCTCTGCTTCGCCAGGTTCTCGAGTGTGGAAGGATCTGAGCGAGGGCTGGCCACTGAAACACGCGCAGAAGATGATCGTGACCCCATCTGCCAACCCATCTCTCCCCAAACGTGCAACGGGAGCTACTGCATGCTTTCGGCAAAACATAGAGATCTTATGCCAGATGCAAAACAAGAATATTTGACGCATCGTTTCCCCTCTGTCTATGCGCTGGCTGAATTGAGGTCGACGATACTGATGACATTACTGATATCGGGACCTACAGTTCCTCAATAAAGATGACATGCTACTCGAAACTTGTGCCTGGAGTTATGCGGAGTATACGCAAGGGCATACATTGGGTTCGGCAAGATATTAGAGGAGCCAGATATCTGTCTGTGATTTGTCTGCGGTGAGTTTAATCTTTTGAGTACAGAATAGAATGTGATGGATAACCTGTCAGGTCAAAATCTGGTCACACGGAAGCGTTTGATGAGGGTTCCATAACTACAATACGTAGTGGCTTTCAAAACTGGACCTGGGCCAGATGATCTTAGTAGATAATGTTCACTGAAAACCACCAGTGTGATAGACGCACCCAGAAGTCGCTAAGGCGGCCACGAGGCCATGTTTGCAAGCCAAAATGAAACCGCCTCGGCGCATACCGGAGGCCGGGAAGGCTCACGCCCTGCTGGAGGGCCACACGTGTCCCAGAATATCAGCTTGTGTGTGACGAGCGAGCGGTTTGCCCGAGCGCCTTTGGTAGATAGGGATCTTCAGGATGGATGCACAAGCACGGTGACATTTGATAGCAGCTTTGCCCGAGCTGTCTGTGCCAAGCCACCGAAACGCTGTGGAGGTGGTCCTGGGGCCGGGGCCGGGGGCACACTCATGTTGTTATATCATCAGGTCGCAGGCCGTCATTTTGAGGGGATTGGCTGCTTGGTTGAAAGCTTAAATCCCAAAATAGAAGGGTGTCTTGGTTGAGCCGCATGGGCGTACGGGTAAGCAAGATGGCTTCTGGATAACGTCGACTGTGGTTTTGGGGGCGTCAGATGGCTTATTTGGCGCCTTCTGGCGGCCTTGACATTCTCGTGGCCGCGTCAACGGCCACGATACCTGACGTGACCGTTGACGGTGACAATGCTCAGCGGGCCTTCTTCAGATACCAAAGCGGATTGACTTTACTGCGATCTGCTGGTGACACGACGCCTCGTCCACTGGGGCAGTGGTCAGTACCCAGTCTTTCAGCTAGTTTGGATCGAAAGGAGCGAAAAAACGAGTGGACAGAGAATTTTCTTCTCCCGATTTATGCCAATGAAGTTTTGGAAGCCGTCATCGGACTGTTTTCCAGACAGGCCGGCTCGGTAGGAAAAAGGGGTTTGTTGTCTCTTGAATATGTATATGGTGGTCAGGGGGTAGATATCTTTGATGGACGTGCAAGTTCAGATGAGCGTCGCTTAGCATTGGTTTTGTTTGGTATGTTTCAGTTCTTGCTGCAATCGATGGGTGCCTTTGTCACCATACCCCGTTAGTCCAAGTATACGATTGTGTCGTTCTAATAAGGCGGTGGGATTCGATACGGCGGAGCCAATAGACGTGGTCGGTAGTGCGCAGGCTATGTGGCTATTTGGCAATAATGTCCAGGTTGGCTGGCTCGCAGATACGAAGGAAGACTCGGGAGGTCGGTCCTGGTCGTCGGAGATTAAGTGCACCTCAGGGTTTGAGATCCGATTTACCAAGCAGGAACTTCTGGGGGTCAAAGGAACGGTTGTTTGGCCGTCGGTATGCTGCAGCAAGCGAGGCTAGCCCGGTGACGAGAGCGATGTGGCAAAGGAATAGATTGAGAAACAGACGATAAGGGGGCGGTGACAGTGATGTCACTCGAAGGCGTCGGGATCGACGTGGCCCAGCTTTTGAGCGGGGGGCAGGCAGGCAGCAGTCACGGTCTGGAATCTGGAAACAAGACAGCAAACCCCCAGTGGAACCGGTAGTTGCGAAAAGCTTATCGAGATATGATATGTGATGATATCTCTGGCGGTGGGGTTAGTAGGAGCTCATGTTGGGAGTCATCAGGCCACGGGAGCGAGTCCCGCCAGATAGCAAGAATCGAGATGATGAAGCATGATGGCAAATAATCATGCAGTCACGCATGATTTTGTCCGTGTTTTTTTTTTTTTTGATCCCGATTATTATTACTTCTCTAGCGGTGAAGTGGGGACGTGGGGCCTTGGGCTGCACAGATGACGAACGATAGCTTATTAGGGAGGATGATTGCACATGACCAGCCACGGCCCGCGCATCCTCCCAACGATCAAGCCAACCCTTCTTGACCTGTCCTTAAACAAAAGATGTGTAGAACAGCAGACGACCGACAGAGAGGTAATAAGGCTGTATCTACATGCGTCCGCTGGGAACATGTACACATGTGTCCACACTACGGTAGCGTCCAGGATTGGGAAACCGCGGCAAGGATGCAGGCCAGCATCAGCTTGTATGCTCCTACCATCCCTTGGGTCTCGAATATGGATTGTCTCAACCAACAAATCCGTCATGACATTGCTGCTGTGGCTTGTGGGCCCTACAGTAAGAGTGACGGCCAAAGAAAGGAAAGGAAAAAGAAAACAGGACAAAAAAGGAGGGGGAAAGTACCTCGACAGGAGAGAACCTCCGTCTGTCCCCTGCAAAGCATCCATCCATCCTCCGCCGCCCACCATCCCTCCCCTCTTGCAACACGTTTGTCGCCAGGCATCTCTCACCCAAGCAGGTGCAGCATGCACCGCCTGTACATGCACCTGTGTACTCGTACATACAGAGTAACACATCCCATTCTCCCCTGTTCCGTCATGGCTCTCTTCCTGGGTCTCTTCCCTGCCAACTTTACGCATGCATAGGTACCTACACCACGTAGCTACACAACAACCGTATGACTACATCGGACCCAAGCCGACCTGCCTCTTCACGCCCTTCTCCTACTCACAGCCAGCCAGCCAGCCAGACAAGAAGACGACCCAGGCGTTCGCATGGCCCTCACCTGCCACCGAATGAATACACACTTGCATGTCGGACTGTACTTTTGTCACAAGTACCTCTCATGTCCCCCTCTTCCTCTTCCTTTCCCTTTCCTTCTCCCCCCCCTAGTCCCGTACAAAGATGGCGTCTCATCGACGCCCCTGTCCTGCGCTACTCTACTCTACTCTAATCTCTTCCAGGTTGTTGCCCTCGACAGTCGACATCGGACCCCACCAGCGCCATAGCCAAATTAGGTAGATAATATACCGGCCGGATCCCCAACAGTCAGTCATTCGCTCACGCTTTCGACATCTCTATCTCTTTTAAGTCACTGCCAGTCACTGCCAGTCACTCGGTCACCCGGTCACAGCCTACATACGCACGCTGCCAGTAGTACTCATTACCGACCGGATCGACCGACCTTGGGACTCAGCCAGCCAGCCAGCAGCCCGTCACACAATAGCCCCAGGCCAAACCTATCTGCTCCGCAAGACACGTCCCACTCCCGCCAGGTTGGCTTGTTTTGCCTCCAAAAGAGTCTTGGACACTTGCGGTTTCCTCGCCGTACGGTTCCGGAGACCGCACTCTCGCCCACCCTGTCCACCACCTTGTCCCACGGCTGCCCGTCATACAGCCTGAACATCTACTCAGCAGTCAGTCGACTTGGTCCACTGTCTACCTAGACACTC
Organism: Stenocarpella maydis; assembly: GCA_002270565.1. Classification (NCBI taxonomy): domain Eukaryota; kingdom Fungi; phylum Ascomycota; class Sordariomycetes; order Diaporthales; family Diaporthaceae; genus Stenocarpella; species Stenocarpella maydis. The sequence continues at coordinate 320,086 of NQMI01000036.1, forward strand.
ACAACAACGCACCCCACCACACCTCGTCCTCGCCTGCCTGGGATCTTCACTCCAGGCCGGCGTAAGCCCCGGTCCGACCCGTGAGACACCATCAGACAGCATCGTTACACTCGGCCGTCTTTCACGCCCAGTCTCAAGAGGCCCTTTGCTCTCCTGACTGCTGCCCAACGCCCTCGATATGGCTGCTGCCGCCGTGCTATCCTCCCCTGCTCCGGCTAGCGCCATGCCCACCAACAAGATTGAGGCTGTCTCGCCCCAGTCAAAGCCCGAGGAGTCTTCAACCTCCACTGCTGCACAGAACCCCAGCCTGACCGACAGCACTCGCACCAGCGAGACCTTGAATGAGAAGGATGCCCAGCAGGTCCCACGCCTGGATGCCAACGGCAAAGCCACCAGTACAGATCCCGGCTCCAATGCCGGCCATCTCAACAAGGCCAGGTCAAGGAGGTTGTGCCCATCCTTGACCTCCAGGCGCAGCAGCAAGCTGGCCAACGTCAACGAGGAACAGGTCCAAGTTGCTGAACCTGACCGGTCTGTGTCGACAAACCGCCTCAAGACCTTTGTCAGGTCATTCAACTACCTGTATAAACTGACTCCCAAGGAGGTCGATGATTTCATGGCATCTTACACCATCTACAACCTGGACTGGGAGAACGAGGCCGAGATGATCGAAACCTTGGGCCCTGAATACCCGCAAAAGGCTGGTGACTGCCTCAAGGCATACTATGGGGTGCTCAACCATCTCTGTGCCCTTGGCGATGTCGAGAAGATGTATATCCCGCCAGCCATGAACATGAAGGTATCGGTGAGGGACAACCAGCTGCTCTACGAGGAGTCCATCGCCCGCGACCTCAGCCTGAAGCCTGGCATGAGAGTCCTTGACCTCGGCTGCGGACGGGGCCGGGTTGCCGCCCACATCACCAAGTACTCTGGTGCTCGCGTGACGGGCCTCAATATCGAGCCAAACTCGGTCGCTCAGGCTCAGAAATTCAATGACGAGTTGGGCTTCGACAACGACTTCATCGTCAAGGACTTCAATGACCTGCCGCTCCCTTTTGAGGACGAGACGTTCGATGCTTTTTATAACATACAGGCATTCAGTCTCGTCAAGGACCATCCTGCACTAGCCAGGGAGGTCTTTCGCGTCCTCAAACCTGGTGGGCGCTTCTCTTCACTTGACTGGGTCAAATACCCCGCCTATGACGACAAGAACCCAGAGCACACCCAGCTCATGCGTCGTGTGAAGCCTCTTATCGGTGCCGTGGGGACGCCGACCCCGACGTCCTTGGAAAAGGCATTCACCGACGCCGGGCTAGTCATCACTGTCTCTGACAACGCCAGCGTTGCTACAGACGGTCTGCAGAGCCCGCTCATTGGCAAGGTTGACCTGTACTTCCGCACAATTCGTCAGCTCATCCTCGCCTTGGTCAAGATGCACGCGCTACCTTCGCATTTTAAGACGCTCATCAACCGCTTTTGCCTCGATGGAAAGGCTTTTGTCAAGATGGACGAGATGAGGCTCATCACTACCAGCTACCGCATCATCGCAGAGAAGCCATGCAAGACAGAGCAGCAGCATTAATAGGGAAAGGGTATCTGCATCGTCGAGGTCTGAACAGACGATCTTGATCTCGCAAACAGCGCCGTATTTTTCACGGGGGATGTAATGTGTATTGCTTAGACCTTGACTATCATACTCGTGTTTGACGTTGCGTATGCAACCTGAGAATGGGTCGGGGGGGGGGGGGTTGTGGGACCCCATTCTCTGAAGGCAGAGCCACTAAGCTTCTTCAGAGCATCGAGTCTGGAACTCGAAGGCTATTCTCAAAACGCATTGTGGGCTTCATTTCAAGCAGGTGGGGGCCGCACTAGAGAGTCTTTCTGGGAAAGTAAAAGAAAGACGTTCGAGTTATTAGCATGTGGCCGTCAGGGTTGCATCGTGGTGTTAGTAGCTACATTTACTTGGTTGGTCATTTTTCGATGAACCTGGCGCAAGTGAGACATTTGATTGTTTGCTGAGTATGTGATGCACATGTGTGTACAGATGTATGGAGATTATAACTTTGAGGTCACAGCCATGACTCTTCAGCCTCCCAGCCTATATTTGATGTCTCCGGTTGGACAATCAAATGAGGTCAATCATGATGAAGACAGTCCTTGGGGCAAAGATCAAACATAGAGTCTCGCCTTCTAATTTGCTGATTACAACATCAACATACCAGAGGATAGTAACTTCATGCTTAAAGAACATAATCCCTCGGTTTCCCTTCTCCGTCTCAAGTGCTATCACCTCAGCCGTTCTGTCCTTGACCTTCCTGTTATGCAGCCAGTACACAAGCTCCTGCGCCAGAGCAAGCACGATGCCGCTCGAAATAAGGGCGACCGGCCACTATGCGGAGGCCATTGCAGTAGAAGGGCTCTTTATCGCCCTGGAAGTAATGGGAACCACACGCCAACCCCCATCCCCCCATCCCGATGGCCAACATGACGCACATTGCGATGGCGATGCTCCGCCCCCGGGGGCCCTCTCCGGACGAGCAAAGCCATCCCGGACCGAGAAGGAGAAGACGTGGGAAGCTGAAAGGACAAACAAGAAGGAAGGGTGATGGTGTTCTCTTCGCCGCGCCGTGGCCCCGGGTACGGGCGACCCAGACAAGAATATCACGATTCAACCGCGACTGGGTTCGGAATTTTGTTGAGGGCGTCAGAAAATGATCGTCATTGGGAAAAGGGTAAACCCAGAGGTGCGGCGAAGGAGGCAGAAAGCTGTTGACAAATGGATAAGACTTAAGTCCAAGCTGCTTCGTATCTGGCGCAATCTCAAGCACCGCCCAGGTGCTACATTTTGCCCCCATGGTAACGCCGCCTGCAACAGTAACGCATGCCCTGGAGACACTTTTGATGCTATCTAATTGCAGAAGGATTAGATGCTAGTCAATATCTCATCCATGATTAGTTTTATCCTCCGATGCAAGTCTTCAGCGTTTAAAACTCTGTGAAGGGACCGCCCGCACCTCCTTTTTTTTTTCCTTTCGTTCTATTCTCTTTTTATTAAAAAAAAAGAGAAGTAAATTGCGAACAAGACCAAATTCATAACGTGCGGTGACATCGTGCACAGCACACAGAATTCAAAAACTGCGGTTACAAAGAGCTAGCATCAACCCCAGCAACAGCGACCCACTCCAATGTGACCGGTTCCAATAGCCCGTACTCATACGGCCTTTTCTCGGCGTACTTGGACTGCTGGGCGGACGCAACCTGGCCCCAGACTTGGACCTTGTCCGCGTCGCTCTTGATTCGATTGAACAGTGTCGTGGTCACCTCTACCAGAAGCTCATGCTCCTGGCCCTCGGCCACGTTGGCTGAGATGTCCATGATCGGTCGCACCGGGTCGATAGGGGCCAGTTGGATGCCGTCGATACTCGCGCGTACGGTGTTGACCACTGGGCCTAGGGAGAGCAAAGCTTCGATACGAAGGGGGCGGCCGACTGCGGAAGAGTTGCTGCTTGGTAGAGAAGGGACAGTAAAGCGTGTGGTGTAGCGGCCTACGCCGCTCACGCTTTCAAACCCGGAACCCAGCTGCGCCCAGGGCACCAGCGCGTGATCTGTGAAGTGGTGGAGTGTGATTTCCGTGCCGGCTTCAACATCAAAGCGGTCCTCTGGGGCGTGCCAGTCTTCGATCTCGATGTCCCACGTGGGCAGGTTGAGGCTTTCTGGAAGGGAGTTGCCGAACTCCGCAGTCTTGCCGGAGTCAAACGTGAGGCTGGCTGAGCCGGAGCTGCTAACTGTTGCGAGAACTAAATTGTCGCTCGTATTGCTGCGCCTGGCAAATTGAATGTTCTGGCTCGAGGATGTGACGAAAGGTTTGCTGGTAGTATTGACATCCGAGCCCGACCTGAAGACGAGTATTGTTGTCTCGTTTGCTACCAGGCTAACTGGAACGGTATAGACTGATCCATCCTTCGTGTACTCTACCAGTTCGTCCTGCGTTCCGGCGAACGCGTTGTATACGAACGGGGTTGCGTTGATCGAAGATGATGTGAAGGAAACGGTGCAGTCGGCCGAGATTTACTGGTCATTATACAAAAAGACGTACTCGGTGCCGCTCTTTACGTCCTTGCGGAAAACTGGATACACGGGATTAGATGTACAGCTAAGACCAGCCCGTGGCGTGACAGATAATCCAGACAGAGCTCTGGATAACTGGCCGATGGACGCTACGAAATGTACGGCTGGACTCTGTGCCAATTTAGAGGTAATTTTGGCGAGTTGGTCCACGTCAGTAGATGGGTAGGTCTGACTGGAAGAGCTGACGCATCACCAACGACGATGATTGGCAATCCCGCCTGGGCGAAGCCAAGGACTGCTTGTGCTGCCTCCAAGGTGATGATGGCCTGCCCAGAGAAAATTATGGCCTTGTACGAAGGCCCATCCGCAGCCAAAACTCCATTTTGGACTGTGGCTTGGGGCAGAAGCAGATTCTGTGGGCTGAGGTAGTCGTACGTGTATCCCAGTGAGCCCAGTCCTTCGGCACCACCAAGCGCATCTTCGCCATCAGGGGCCCAAGGCGCTGCGTAGTAGTAGACTGCGAGGTCGATTTGTGGTATACCCTGTTGCAACACGTACTGATTCCGACCAAAGTAGTCGAGCGCGTCCTTCAAATGACCGGATCCATAGGTCGGTAAGTTCGGTGTCCACATCTCGCTGTAAAGGTATTAAAATGTCGTATACCCTGACCAGGTAGTGTTTGGGTAATTCCCCGAGTAGGGCGCACCGTGGAGGACCTGCTGGGTGATGCCGCCCGCAAACCCTATCTTGCCATGATACAGAAATTGCGGTATGGTGAGGTTGAAAGCAGGTCCGGAGACGGCGCCCATCTCGCTCGAGACAACATTGCGCCCTCCAATGTGAGCCGGGCCTGAGAGTTGGCGGTACGAAGTCACGCTGTCCTCGAAGCCCAATGATTCGCCTTCCGGTGCATCGACCGACGGGATGTTCTGCAGCATTTCCAGGGGAAGATTGTAAGATGGCTGGTTGGAATACTCGATTCCACATGAATGGGACCACTCCTCGAAATGACCAATGTAGTACTAGTAAGCACTCGTCAGGACAGTGCGATAGTCTATAGGTCATGTATGCTGGTGTTGTCTGTGGTATACTCGCCATACTAGTAGAGCTCCGGATAAGCCATAATCCTGCCATTCCAGGTATTCTTGGGGTTATAAAGTAATGGCAGGTACTTGATGAGACTGTATCCCATCTCTTGCTTGAATCGCGAAGCGAAATCAGGCGTCCAGTAAAGAGCCGCGAGGATTTCCATGCTGTCCTCCCAGGCTGTTGATGCCATGTTGGCCCTTTTCACAGCCATTCCGGAGCCGATTGTTGAGGACCGGCATACCGTATTTGGCCACACCCGCTACCAACTCTGCAGTTGTTGCGTCGCCTAAGATTTGCTGGTCCCAGAAGTCTGCGACCTTGACAGCTCCAGCGGCACTGAAATGATCCACCGTCCAGGAGCCATTTCCGATCACAGTCGTGACATCCAGACCTCCACGGCATGCGCGTTGGTTTGTGTAGCGTTCCCAGTAGCTGAAAAGCTTCCATGTGGCGTTGCCACCGCTCCTCGGAGGGGTCCATTCCAGCTGTCCGTCTGTTGACACGTTTGGTGTCAGGTCAATGTACGATCCTTCGTCTAACATGATGACCGGGACCGCAATTTTGCCCGCCACATATGTGGAGACTGAACGAGTTGTGTCTATATGCAGTGAGTGAATGGGTTGAGCTGTGTGTGATCTATGCGACTGTACATACAGCCTGTGACCTTGAGTGCGAAAACGGCGGTGAGGTTCGCCTGGCCGAATTGTTCGAGCTCTCCCTGGAAGCCGAGACCGCCTTGAAGAACTTCTGGGAGGTATGGCGGCGGCACTGGGCCGGAAAATGTCTCCCCTGCTGCCAAGGTTGCATTTCCTGGTGCCTGAAGGATGTGAGACTCTTGCTTGATTATTTGCTTGCCGGCCAGACAGTGGACAGAACCTACAATCTCGTACGATAGACCCTCCGTTCCAGGCTCACTGGGAACGCCAGCACCTTGATTGGGCCCCAGGGCAATGTCGATGCTGAAGCCATTCCCCTGGTCCTTGATTGCTTGCAGCTTCTGTTTCAACAAGTCATTGAAAGCTTTGCCCCCAAAGCCGTAAACAGACCAGTCTGTGGGTGGCTCAATTGGTTGCTCTGGCACAGGAACAAGCTGTGCATACACAAGTCCGTAGAAATAAAACGCCAAGTACTCAATGCCTCCGGCGCCGATGTCAGCCAGAGATGCTATGTCCTTGGCAACAATGACCGCCGATACGGACGCATCTGGGAGCCTGTGTGTTAGGTCGGTAAACAATTTACTTGGACCAGAATGAGTATGGCGTTGAGGACTGACCATGTAACGAAACCTTGGGCGATATATGTTGCCGGGGTTGCTGAAGTCACCTTCTTGAGAGGGGCGACGCAAGGGATCGTAGCGGCCGTCGAGACGGCGAGAGCAAGGAGCCATTGTAATAGATGATGTTGTATCATTGTGTCCGTTCTGTGGCCCTCATTGAGTCAATTGAGAAGGAGCTTAGAAGAACAGGCGATCAAGCTGGGTCGGGGGATGTTGGTGAATGAATTGAAAGGGACCCCAACCCATCGCCGTAGAGGAAAACGAATACATCATCATGCATGCACATGGGCACATCTTGCGGCGACTGGGAATGTCCGCTTGGTGTGTCGCATTGTGGGGGAAGTGGTAATCAGTCCAAAGATGACAGGGGCGAACTGTCCCAACACGGTGAGGGTGTGAGGAGGCATTGAGGAGGCCATAAGGAAGAGGCGAGGCTTGCTCGTTGCATTTAGATCCGAAAGAAGACCAGGAGTTTGTCCCAACTCCACCCAGCTGAGAGTGCCTGAGTGCCAGCCGCCACACAGGCGATGCTCGTATGGATGACCTTGCACTGCACAACATTACACCGAGGGGGCATGTTGACACGTCAGTATTAAGTCTGGGACCTGGGCCCCGGGGCACCGAGCGTTTCCCATCCGAAAGCATATGCTGGAAGGGATGAACCACTGCGCCTCATTGGCTTCCTGGGAACTTTCCCGGGTGCTAGGATAATGCGGTTACTTGGCATGCGAAGGTACGGATATATGCCACAGGCTACACGTGAAATAAATTTAATAATTGGATCCCAGGTTTTCCGAAGGTTATAGATTCAACATATCTCTACGAGCCGGAGTGGTTACATTGTAGGCCCTCGCCTCCCCGCCATGTACAGATTTCCCCACGGGGTCTAATACGTACCGAGGCAGTGTTTAATCTATGATGTTTTGTTTAAGCTAATTAGCACTAACACTCATTATTATCTGGAAGGGCTTAAAGAGTTGGTTAGGATAATGCCGGCGGCTCCACCTCTTACATAGGTAGCTGAGGTGGCCTGGGCGGTTGCAATGCTGTGTGAGGAAGATGACTTTAGAAGTTGGATCACCGGGGATGTTGTGAACATGAGCGGAGGTTTGCATGTCTTGTAACAAATGTAAAGGAAGCACACGCGGGTCTAGGGTATTAACAAAATCCTTAGCTTGCAGTACTTCGTCATTTCTTAGTTGCCGCGTATTATCCCCAAACATTATGCCGATTTTATTTGCTGTGTCCTGGCAGCTGCGAGGTGGCGGGACAGATGGGTTTTATATGTGGCTAGTCTGGGCAAAGGCATAGAGTACCTAGGTACCTTACTTTGGTGGTGGATGCGTCCTCTAGATAGCCACTTTGCGTCAAGGCGAAGGACTATAAGAATCAATTGTGAAATGCAAATCATGCGCAGTATACAGCCACAGAGTGCATGTGTCAAGGCCATAGAGAGTCATACATAAACAGCCAGTCATCCCAGTAATTGTCATAGCGACCAACAAGCCAACTCCGCCCGTCCCCTTCTTCATCACCGATCCTCCATGGCCGGGTGAGCAGCCCGTCCTCCCTCAGGTGCCTCTTGAGCGCGACATTCATGCTAAACGAGCTGGGGCTGACGCCCAGGAAGAAGCCGCACTGCAGCAGCACCACGAAGTCGACGAGCGCCTGCTGGTCCCAGCTGAGCGCATCGAGCCGCCGCAGCAGCTCCCCGCCGCCGCGCGAGGCGCGCAGGAGCTCGTGCTTGGTGACAACCTGCAGGCCCAGCTGCGCCTCCGCCCGCGCCGCGAGCCTGGCCGCCTCGGTGGCGTTGCCCGTCGCGAGGTACGCCCGCCTCGGGGGCCGGGGGCCGAGGCCGGCCAGCCTCGCGAGGTATGCGGCGGTCTGGTTCTCAAAGGTGGGCCAGGACCGCAGCGCGTCGCTCTCGGTGCGCAGGTGGATGCCCACAAAGCCTGAGCCGCCTCGCCCGTCCCCGCCGTCGCCACCCGGGGCGGCCGCGGCGAGCTCCTGCATCGCGCGGGCGGTCCTCGCGCCCAGGGCGAGGATGTCGTCTCGGAACCGCAGCAGGCCCCCGAACGACGCCGCGAATTCCGGCCCGTCCGTGGCGACGGGCCAGTTCCACTGCACGCCCCAGTTCATCCTCACCAGCCTGGGCTTTAAAATACCAGTGGGGTTCAGACGCTGCTGCTGGCTCACATCTTTTTCCCTCAGGAAAGCATGGAACCGCTGCCCGAAAAGTGCGCTGTGGCGGTTGAGATCACGCACGTCACACTGCAGCATTGAGAGTCAGCTTTCAAAGAACCATGGAAGGGGTTTCATTCAAACACAGCGTGGGTCGGGCCATAGTGTAGCCATAGCATTTGAGACAGAGACTCCGGGAGGGGATTTCTTATTCCAAAGCGGGTTAAAAATAACTCCAGAAAGCTGCTTACCCCTCCTCTCAGCCCAAAATGGTTCGGCGTGATCATCTCGGGCCTGATCCGCCTCGTACGCAGCTCCTCGGTATCTATTCCAGGCACGCCGGCAAGGTCGTTGCCGTAGACGGTAATCTGCGGGCAGGCCTCCTCGAGGCCGCGGCGGAAGTGCATCTCATCAAAGAAGTACGCAAAAGGCAGCCGCAGGCCGACGAATAGGTCAGCCAGTTTGTCCGCGCTGCGGGACTGGATGGTGGGCAGCGCAAGTCCCGTGGCGCCGGCCTCGATGGCATATCGCAGGCACGTTAGAATGAAGTTGCGGATGTTGCCGATGCCGCCCGAGTTGTTGTCGCAGATGAAGACCAGCCCGGGGGTCCATCTCTTGTTCTCGCTGCAGACGCGGGCGAGAGGCCAGGCGACGAAGGGCGAATCTGCGGCCGAGAGGTCGAGGTCGGTGCCATTTTGATGGAAATGGTGCTTTGCTGTATCGGAACAAGGGATAATGGCGGCGGACGAACGAGGGCATTGGTCGAAGATGCAGAGGCGTGGGAGGCGATAGGTCCAGATGGTGACGAGGCTGATGGCGAGGACTAGCACGAGGACTTTTCCTTGTCGTGGCAATGTGAACATGGCCGAGGTAGATGAGATGGTGACAAAGAACGCCCGCCGCCTTAACTGTGTTAGCTACATCAACGCCACCTCGCGAGTTCTGTGTCGTGGTTGGAGTCGGCCTAAATATGTCTCACGGTTCATGCTCGGGACGGAAATGAGAACGCTTGGTCGACCGACCCTACTGCATAATGTACATAACCGTCAACGGCATGCATGGGCAGGCCGACCGACAGTGGAACACCGCAAGAGATCAGTTCGCCTCAGCTTGATTGTCTTGTTTATCCAAGTGTCCCCTTCTCTTACGAGGCTGGAAAAGACGGAGCATTGAGCTCCGTCCCTCCCCCCCCTCTCCCCGGGCGCGGACTCGGAACGAAGTTGCCATTGATCGCACAGCCTGATGCCATGTCACACACATATATCTCCCAGGGCGATCGGCGTCCCACAGAATACGGTGTAGCGCTAAATTGCGTTTCTGGGGCCACTGTCAAACCTGAGGTTGAGAATCACGACGGTTTCTCGCCAGACGCCGGCCGGCCGGCCGGGGCTGACCAAACGGAAGGTAAAGGGCTGGCTTAGAAATAAAAGTGACACCGTTATCGATGGCACTGACGGGCTGTGTGTGCTCAATTTGTATTCGTTTACCAAGCGTATTTGTGCCAAGTCTATCGAGGTATCCGGCGCCGTTATCCTTGCAGCAAAACTCTAAATCAAATACACCAAGTCCGGATCATGACAGCCGACATGCGATCATAGGAGCAGGCAGTTTTCCGCCCTACCTCCGGTACGTTCACGATCAGCCATGGGGCCTATTAAGTCGCCCCGATGGCCTTGTCCGCGGCCAGGTCCTGCTTCACAGGATGGATGAGCGTGCCTCTTAGGCACATTCTCCCCGACTCCTTCTCGGCTTCGGGGCCACCCGCGCCACCAGACTCACGGCCCAGCCACCGGTGCCACAGTGGGGGGCCAAACTCGGTGTTGTAGTAATAGCTGGCCGTCAGGAAGTTGGCCTCGCCCGTGCCTGGGGTGAAGGGGAAGTAGTACACGCTCGTCTCTGGTGTCTCGGCCTTGTTGAACACCGAGTCGAGCCTGTCAAGTGGCCAGCGCCTATCAAAGTAGACGGGGTGTGGTATATAGACGGCCTTGAGGCCATGGTGCAGCGCAATGGACCCCGGGAACATCTCGGGGAACATGGTGTGTTTGTTACGGGAGGCCTCCTCGTGCATGGCCTGCAGCAGGCGGCGCGAGAAGCGGCCGATGGTGATAATGGAGGTACGGCGGGGCGGGACCGACTGGTTGTAACCGGTGATGTCGTAGCGCAGACACCATGCGTTCTTCTCGGGGTCAAAGAGCGGGTTGAGGGTGATGAGGTCGGCTGGCTCGCCCACGCCCCACTCGTACTTGTCCTTGTCCATAGGGTGGGGAGGGAAGGTGGAGGTATCCACGACGCCATCATTGAATATGGGGCCCCAAGGGCTGGGGAAGTTGCTAGCCTTGGTCTCCTCCTCGACGTGCTTGACGAAGTCCTCCCAGCTCCCGTGCAGGCCAGGGATCCAGTATCTCTCGTTGCGCTCCCACAGATACTTGCGCGGCTGCTTGTCGGACCACCTGGCAGCGGCATCGAAAAACTCAAAGTAGTTGCCGGTATAGCGAAGGTCTATCTCCCAGTTCCAGAAGAAGTCGTACTCGGGATGGTGCTGGGCGAACCACTGCAGCGCAAAGTGTGGGATGCGATAGACGCTGTAAAGGGGCTTCCCGCTGTCGTTCTCGATGGTCATGTCCTCTGTGAAGCCGGGGTAGTATTCGGCCATTGCAGGCACGGACCAGGGGGTGGTGATGTCCCAGAACTCCTGGGGGATATTCTGCTCGACCATCTTGCGCGCCGTTTCGGGGTTCGAGATGTTGATGGAGTCGTCGGTAATGTGCATCAGGATGTGGACATCGTACTGCCCGCCCGTCTTGAGGGACAGCTCGGTGATGAGGGACCTGGTGGTGATGATGCGCATGGGCGACCACTCAATGCCGGTCCAGGCGCGCAGGACAAGGGCGTTTCGAGCGAGGGTCTTCTTGCCAGCCATCTTCTCGGCCTGGGACCACAGCCGCGACAGTGCGCCGTCTGGCTTGTTGACGGCGTCCTTGTCCAAGCCAAAGCGCTCCCTGTTCTTCTCGAGACACCTCTTTTGCACCTGGTCCCACTTGATGTTGGAGTAGTCGATCCTGGGTATCATCTTATCCAGCGCTGACTCCCCGGACGGGACAGACTCGAGCTCGAAGCCGCCCTGTGCCTTGGGATATGAATAGCCATAGGGGCCGAGCCTGCCAAAGCGCTCAAAGCATTGGTTCGGGGTCAGGCCGAGCTCTTCATAACCGCCAAAGTAGGGAGCAGGCATGCCCGCCGGGATGCCGGGGAAAGAAAAGGTGTCGGGAGCAGGTACGGTGCCTTGGTCGTCGAGGAAGCAGGCCTGGACGCCGTCAAGATGGGCGTATGGATTGGCAACGGTGGGCTGAAGAGGGATCTTTTCTGCCACCTTGACGTCGGCAGACTCTTGGAGCTGTTCGGGAACCCATCGCTTGTAGTCGACGAGGGTGCGGACGCCGTGGAAGAAAGCCTGGAGGCTGATGGAGGGTTGACAGGGGTTAGAAGAATTGAGGGCGTGCATGTGGGTGCGGACGGGAGCTCACGGTTGGTAATCGTTCCAGTGGTATGGTACCTGTTGGAAAGGAGTCTGGTGGTCGACCTTTTCGGCGCCGGGGGGCGTTGGGATGGTCGGGTCTATAGGGTGCTGGTCTTGGTGTATCGGGGCTGACGGGGGCCTCGCCCACTCGTCATGCGTCTTTGAGGTCGGGATGGCCCATAGTCGCCTGCTGTAGAGGAAGAGACAGACTGTGAGGATGATGCATGTTGTGAGGAGCTGCCTGAAGGACGGCGGATGCATATTCCTGCACGCCTTGACGAGCAAGGACGGCAGCGGCCGCGAGGGACGGGAGGGCGTCGGAGGAGGGTCGTGGGGCAGGGGCCCAAGGTCGTTGTGGCCGCCGGACGAGGATATCCTCGAGGAGTGGCGTCGGTGGTGGGTGTGGGCGTGCTTGTTGTCGTCGTAAGGCAAGACGTCGCCCTCTCTCATTGTCGAGTAGCAAAGTCGCAGGAGTAGCAAGCAGCTGAGGTCTGCAGGGCCGTCTCCTATCCGGCCTGGACTGACATACACTAGACCGGGTGCGGCAGATCTTCTCTTTTCCTTCGAGACCCCCAATGTCCAGGTCCACCTATTCCAGGCGCGGCAGTTGGCCCCACTGTGCCTTGACCTGTTTGATCTCGCTCGACGGGCGAGCTTATCGGCGGATGGAGGCGGACAGGAATGTTTGATCTTGGTCGGGTCGTTGCTAGTAGTAATTAGGGAGTTGGCGCGACTGGGTGCGATTTGGACGCCCGGGGCCGGGACACAGGGAGACAAAAAGATGCCTAGATGGATCAATGCCTCGTGTATCTGGATGAGATAGAAAGAGAGGACGACGGAGACAAGGTGAGCAGATGCGACAGGCTGCCCAAAGACGCAAGCAACGAAAAGTACAGTGTGTGAATACTCCGTGCGCGACGACAGAACAGTATGAAATTATGGGGCAAGGGCCACCTTGGACGAGGGCCACTTTTGCTGAAACGAGCGGACGTGGGTGACGAGTTTTGCCCAGAAACACAAGAGGGAATAGATGGCCTGTTCACTGGGGTTGAGAGGGTCATGGAAGGGGGGGGGGAGGAAGAAGGAAAAAAGAGAAGAAAAAAAGTAGACGGTTGATTGATTGATTGAAGATGATTACTGATTGAACGAGAAATAGTTGGCCCGTCGTCGTCGCCTCCCCCCAAAGCGGCCGGAATGCACCTGTAAGGAGCTAGTGTATACGTAGTAGTGTACTATGTACGTACCCTAGCTAGGTAGGGAGCTGGTTCCTTCCCGCTGCCCGCCTGCCGTCCCGAGTTCTCCTGGCAAGGATCAGCCAGACACTGTCTTGGCTGCTGCATTCAAGTCTCGAGCATCTTCCCATATGTTATAATTAGATACTTATTAGTCTGCATAATACACCTTGATCCCGGTAATTATATCCATCTAGCCATCTAGGCGAGAAGGAAAAAAAGGACTAGATATAAAAAAAGCCGATAATATAATATAACTAACTCAATCTGATGTGGGCTGTGTACCTACCTAGGTACTATGTAAATGCATGCATTAAGTGGCGTTGCACTCTGTTACAGCGCAGAGCACCTCGGCCATCCAGCCAGCCAGCTCGAGTATTCGCCTGCCTGTTCTGGTTACTAGTGTTCGCGTACAGCATTTGCGTATAGATGGACAAATTTCCACATTTAACCCCACAACCAATCCAGCCAGCTAAGCATGTCGATGATGGATGCCCGTGGCAGATGACCTCAGGAGCCATAATTCTCTGGCACTCAGAGACCCAGGTCTTAGCATCCGAAACAGCTCTCCGGACCCGATACCAGTTCTGTTGAGTATCAACAGACCACCAAATGATGTACTTAAGTATGCACAGCCACACAGCCACGTGCCACGAGCAGCTGGCAGGCTGGCCACAACATCTCCTCGGCCCTTGCAACAAATAACAAGGACTAGGGTATGTGGGAATACGGGTGGTTTTTTTTTTTTAATCCGGTTACAATTCCCTTTTTGTTTTCCTTCCTTTTTTTTAAAAAAAAGAAAGGAGCTATAGCAGGGCCTTTATATAGTCATAAACACTTAAAAGTATTATAACCACCACAGTTAGCACCTAACTACTATGAAAGACAGCCCTAGGTAATTATATAAGGGTTATGAATACAAGCAGAGTAAATAAGTATATATAGCGGCCAAGTAGCAAAGTAGTAGCATTGGAGCAGTATATTTATCAAGGTAGTCAGGTGCCATCTGGGGTAGTTCATAATAGTATTGATCAGGTTAAAACGAAATCACTAGCTACAATAGTGTGCTGGCTGGCAAACTCGTATCTTCGTAACTCTGATATTCAGGGTCCCGGACTATTTCCCTCCTGACCGTTGTGGTAACCATTATTCCGCTATGCTCAACCTCGACCTCTTCTCCCAAAGGTGTCAGAGACTTTGGGAGCACCTCGACCACACTCGTCGTGCCGATCTGTCGCCTCAACATTTCCTGCCGACTCCTCTGCCCGACAGGAAAAGCCTGCATCCTGTCAACCCACGAGATCCTCTCCCTAGGAGTTGGCCCTAGCCTTCCATGCATTTGCACGGGCTGCCCAGGATGCGGGTCCATTGGCTCCAGAAGCTCATGCAACTGCGGCCCATCGCTGCGGATCGGGCTTCTATGCGAGTTGCTACTGCTTTGCCTCGGATGACTCGATTGGTCGTCTTTGTTGCGCTTCGCCTTTTGCAGTGTCTTGAATAGAATAGCCAAAGATGGCAGGGTTGAGCACAATACGAGGGCGTCCACCTCGGCTACTGACCAAATAAGAGGTACCGTGTAGTCATCTGAATTAAGCCGTTAATATCTTCAAGCACACCCCTGTCATTTACACGTCGAGAATTTACATGTGATATCTTTACTTATATGAACCACTGCGGCTGCCCGGCCGATTGTTGACACCGATACCCTGTTGTAGAGACGATCAGCGTTTCCTTCCTCGAACGTAGCTGTTAATACATCTTCTGCTCGCGAGGTACAACTCACAAGCAAGCGGCGACAAGATGAACCAACGGCCCAACCATCCCGGATAGTGGGAAGGATCGTCTGGTCCACAGTGATAGAACCGGCTGTAGAAATAACAGCATATCGAATATGAGATTCAACGTGAACCCTGTACACCACATTGGCTTCTGCTCTAAGCAGAACGCGTTGACCTCCACGACAGCCCTGTCCGACTGTGGCTGACATGAGAATAGACACACAATTGTCTCTTCAGCACCTTGCAGGATGAGTAATGAGATGAGCACCCTCTTAAGAAACAGTCGTGCTTGGCTCTTGTTCCTGTCAAGAGCCCGGAGATAATAATTCAGGATGGTCGCCTTTGCAAGGATCAGACTCATGCTGTAACTTATACCCGCTACTATCGCAATCTGCCACAGCAATTAGCCGTCATGATACGGAGGCCACGTCGACGTCTTGTGCTTGCCTTCATGAAGACGGGTAGGCGTTCCACGTCGACTTCGCTCAGATGCTTCCCTAGACCCAGGGTAGTAACTTGGTTATATCGTCAATCGCCTGGCCATCGGTTATCTCTCCGGGGTCTGATCGGTAACACTCACGGAGACATGTGCTCACGTTGAGCACGAAGGCGAATACCTGACGGGTCAGCCGGTGTCCTTAGCATCACCAAACGGGTCTGCGTACAAAACTCAGGGTTATCATGCCTGGATGAAATGAAGTCGTCAGCACCATCCAAGCAGGGCGAACGAAATGCTGCTCTTAGGAAGACATGGTGTGTGTAATGGCTTATAGACGCTACTCTTCCATACGCCGCAGTCATCTGTGTATTCCTAGGAAACTCAGAGGTGTGTCGCGCGGTATCGAGACGTTGGCCAGATGATGACCCATCAATGGGGTGGGATGATGCATGGTGTTCTTTTTTTGTCCTGCTGCTCGCTTACCGTCTTCCATCTCAAATGCCCTCATCACAGCCGCCTTTAGTCCGGCCCTGGCGACCAGGACCAGGCTCGTGAATGTGAGGAGGCATATCGGTGTGATGAAGGCTACCGAGGTCAGCTCTTGCTCAGACATCCTCCATCTGGATTGCTCAGTCGCTGTGCATGGCGACAGGTGCTGCCGTTCTTCCAAGGCTGAACACTTGGAGGCAATAGAGGGAAAGTCAATTTATGCCAGAGGCGGGGATAATGTGAGGAGTCCCACATTCAAAGCTCGGGCAGTAATCGAGGCATGAGCGTTCTCTTTTGAATGATACTCAGTTTACAGTAGGCACGGCCATTCGAGTCGGCTGAACCACACCTTTCTAGCTCTAGAACAAACATTCTGCCTAGTTAAACTGATCAATCAGAACGACTACAAGGACTGTTAATCTTCCGCCAGAACCACGTGAATAAGGTTTGTGCGACTCAGGTATGCCTCAAGTCTGCGCTAAGAACGCGCCGTCTTCAGCCACAGGCTACTTGCTACCCTACCCTATGACTCTTCGCCAGTGTCCAGGGCATCAACCGCCTTTGTCGGCTCAGAAACTCCCAAGGACTGGGGAGCAAATAGCGCTGTAGCCGTACGTACTCCCTTGCGGGGTGGGTTTGTCCCAGTCTGGACCGTTCGACAATGTTTATTCTTGAGGTCCCGGTCGTCGGATGTTTCCGGGAAATCTGGGGAAAATACGAAGACAATTCCTGCACCCAGTAGTGTGTATGCCCGATTCTATGAACATTACCGGCGTCGACCCGTGCATTCGAAAACGCACACGTACTTCTTATCCAATGTGACCTTGATAATTTGGAGGCGGATCGATCCTTGCCCCCGGGAGCCCCCCGAGCCGTCCACGATGACACTGTGATATCCCCCTCAGGTACAGGTAGAGACGAACCACATGCCTTGCCAATCCCCTTCATTCGCCCGTCACACCGTCTTGGCTCTTGGATCTTGGAACCCCTACCAAGGCTGTTCCGCCCCGTCATAGCTGTAGAACTTCCCGTTGTCCTCGGACCTGGCCCCGTGGAGCACCTTCAACACGCCGGCAATACTCTCTGCCGGCTCCAGCACCGCACCTTCACCCCCCATCTTCGTCTTCACCCAACCCGGGTCCACGGCCAGCACCACAGCCCCGGGCAGGCCTGCCGTCCGCAGCTCCTCGGCCTGGTGCACCGTAAGCATGTTGACACCTGCCTTCGAGATGCTGTAGGGCAGGCACTTTTTGGGCGATATCCCCTCGGATTTGGTCAAGCTGCCTAGCCCGGACGTCATGTTTAGGATCCGAACGTCGGGCCCCAGCGCCCCGCTGCTGAGGAGCAGCTGCGTAGTCCTCGCGAGACCAAAGACATTGACCTGCAGGTTTGTATGGAGTGCCTCTTCGCTCATCGAAAGGCTGGTCTGTTCGGAGGAAAAGTTTACGCCGGCAACGTTGAGGAGAAAATCGATCTTGCGGCCGTCCAGGAGCGAGGTTACCTCCAGCGCGAAGGAAGCGATAGAGGCAGGGGCGCTTGTGTCGCAGACTAGAATATGCGTTGAGGACGACGCCACAGACTTGAGGTCAGTCAGATCTGTCGAGGTACTGCGGACGGTGGCGATGATGGTGTTTGACTTGGTCGCGGCGAGCTGCCGCACGAATTCCAGTCCGAGTCCTCGGTTGGTGCCGGTGATGCAGTATACTTTGGCGCTCATCGTGACCGGACAGTGGCTACGCGGGGCTGTTGAAGATACTCATGCGGGAACCGGGCCTCACAGGCTACTTATAGTTTCAATCCCGCCCGTGGTTCATAGCACGGTTAATATAGCACAGTGCTTAAAGTGCTGAGTTGCTGCAGTGTGCTGTGAGATCGGCCAGGTAGTCACCACAGCCATTTAACCGGACCACTCACCTGGGCAGCGGGGCATTGCTTTGACGACATCGGCGCGTGACCTCTCCGGCATTGTCTTGTAAGAACAAGCACATCAGTGCAAAAGGAATACAAGCCATTATGAGCATCTGCTTCTAGCCCTTCTCCTCCACTGCTTTACGTGCTCATTCTGACAGCCCCAGAGCCCCACAGCATCTCTGGATGCTTTGGACCTGCTGTTGTTCGTACAGCTTCATCTCATCCATCATACCCTCCTCACCCAGGACCCCCCTTAGCTGGCGTTTCGATTCGGTGAGTGCGTTCTGGGGTGAGGCCTGCACCTTCACTGCTGAATCGTGGTGCAGATTACTCTGGAAAATACCGGCTGCTGACAGCGGGAGAAAGTCCTCGTACTGAATCGCCTCCCAGCAAGCCAGTCCCTTGTCGACAGCGTCTTGCAGGGTCTTGGCGCCGCTGGACTCTCCCCGGTCTTTGCCCTCCTCCGTCAGGCTGTACTCGACCCATATGAGCCCTAGACTTCTCAAGGCCTCCCACTCGTCTGGCAGCGCCTTGTCGAACAATGCCTTTAACGCTGGCTCCTGGCCCGCCACAAGCAACTTCGACTGCGTAGCCTGCGAGATAGCCTCATCATACCGCTGTCTCCCCTTCGGAGTCAGTGCCGCACCCCGTTGCTCGATCTCCCCGAAACGTGCGCTGTGCTTGCCTCTCATGCCCTTGTCTGCCACCTGGTCGAACACAATACCCTCGTCAACTGCCAAGAAACTGGTCTGCCTCAGCAACACATTGCACTTGCGCTCTGGGGGTCCTTCGACGCGGTCCTTTGGTGCTAGGCCGACTTCCGGCATGCCCCTCTGAACAGCATCGATGCTCTTTGTCGCAGGAGTAAGATGGTTTAGATGTGGGTTGCGGAAGGCCATGATGTCGATGAGTAAATCCCCATTCTTATCGGCCTTGAGAGTATCGTATTGTTCCTTGGTCAACGCCACCTGGTTTCTCCAGGCGAGCGTCTCACAGCCACCGTGGATGAACTCATCCGCTTCCGACGCCGTCAGCCCCCCTTTCGATAGCGCCAGGTCGGCAAGGTCAATGGTCCTCTGACTGAAGACTGAAGAGCGCTTGCTGAGGAGGGACTTTGCGAGTGGCTGGAGTGACTCGGTGAGAAGCTCCGGCCGCAAAACCGAAACAAACAGCCGGAACGGCGCTATTGACAGGCCTTCTTTGGTGATGGGTCTAAAGGCGGTGGCGTGAATTGGCAGTCCAGCGACCGATAGGTCATAGTAACCCACCGAGGCCATACCCAACACCTTGAAGAACTTTGAGGCCACGCTCAATTCAGATAAAGAGGCGAGCCGGACTGCGCCGTGTCGTGGGATCTCTGTCAATGGGATTCTCGCGTCGGAGCTGTGGTTGACCTTGTCTACCAGGGCCTCAAGAGTGGCATACTGCGGTACCTCCTGGCGGTACATACGCGACAAGGCTTTTGCAAAATTCAGCCGCAGCTGGGCAGTTGGGATTAATGAAGACATGACGGCCGAGTTTACGTTGTGACGATGCAGGTGTTAAAACACGTCCTATCGTAATTAACTCCAACATGGCCCAGCATTAGGGACTGTCTTCCAGGTGAACTGCAGCGGATACACGCATGGACACCGGAACTTACGAGTTTGGGATTTCAATGATTAGTATCTTGCAAATTGGTAGTTGCTGACGATGAACGTAGCTTTTGTTGCCTCAGATTCTCGCGAGGGAAGAATAGCGTATGTCAAATGAGGTGTGGTCATTCAGAGCTCAATGTAAATTTCAAGTCCTCTTCCGATCGCATTTCACTCTCCGGCTTTCTTCCGGGCCAATGCACTGGTGGATGAGAGGAGCTCTACGGGGGACCTGCCAGTCCCTCCACCGAGGTATGAAGAGGAGGAGTGATCCTACATCCGAAAAACAACTTCCGCATTACCCGATCCGCTTCCGAACGAGGGATCTCGCCCCGCGTATCTCCGACGCTGACCGATAGAGCCACTCTGACGGTTGATACCTGCCTGGCCCAGTTCACTGATAAGCACGCTTAAACCTGCCTTTCTTTGTTGCATGCAGGGCAGAGTTTCCAAGGTTGCAGGGTGTCTTCCATGCCGCGAGACACCGGCATCCGGTAGCGAGAGACAGCGAGCTCAAACAAAAGCCGTCGGTAACCGCCGCTCACATGAAGCTATCGAGCCGAGACATGCTACTAAGTGTCCAAAAGGTCGACCAAATAAGCAAACGATCTCTTTCCGGCCTCCTTCACTGGGGCTAGTTGAAAACCGAGAGAACGCCATTCTATGGCAGACTGCAAGTTTCCTACCCTGCGATTGACTATTCTTTGTTCGAGTAGGACTGCGAGGCAATAAGGTTAGATAGAGCTGGACCAACACATATTTTAATACGTTTGAGTACTCTTTGCTCCTCCGCTGACCGAGCTTGAGAATATAAGAACTACTCTGGTCCATAAAGCGGTGGTCGCTGCTGTCAGAGCAAAGCACCTGGATGTGCATGGCCTGAAACAAGGACAGTTGAGTATTTCCATGAGTCTGTTGACTTGCGGACATTCGAAATTTCCCACAGCGCCTCCCTCGGTTTTTTGTTTCTTGCCCTTAGCGGCTGAGTGCCCCGATCGTGATCAAGGGTACTTGTGGGTATCCATTATACCTCGTCTTCTTCTTGCCTTGAATTTGTGGAGTTGCCCCTCCACTCTATAGCCCCCGAGGTCACCAAACGGTTTGGTGATGACTCTCAAAGTTGCAAGGACAGAAATACAAGCAGGAATGGACTCATAAGACTCGGACTACATGAAAGCGCATGGCTCTCGAAATAGAAGAACAACCGGGGCGAGGGAGACATAGCTTGACCCAAATTTAACCTTCTCGAGAAAGAAGTTATAAATTATCTATTGAACCTGGGGTTTATTCTAGGTATATAAGCAAGTTCCCCTCCAGCAGGCATTAAACACCACCCGGGGCATTCAGAATCCGTGGAGCCCGTAATTAGAGCCGCCGCCTGGCGCCCACAGTGGTGTTTGTCCCGAAAATATAAGGCAGTACTCTCTTATCCGTAAACTGCCACAGCAATGGAGAGTAATCACTCGCCCATGCATTTCCTGTCCAGAAGGTATTGTGACGCCCCTGCAATCCATACATGCTCCGGTAGAAACCTGACTGGATCGATTCGGTTGGCACATTGAGTCCCATCGGCCCGTGCGAGGCCCAGGCCGCAAAGATGTTGTCCTCTGGGCCGGTAGAGTTGCTAAGCGACAGGGTTGCCAGGGATTTGTCGATCTTGGTGACAGCATCGTACACCAAACCGCGAGCTTTGACCGGGTCAGCTTCCCCGACGATCTTGACGGTCTGGTAACCTGGCACGCCGACCGTCTCGAGACGCCAGACATAGGGAACCAACGGCAGATTGCCAACCGAGGACGTGTCAACGTTGATAAAATTGGTCAGGTCGGGAAGCCCGGTTCGGGTGGTGACGCCGACGTAATATGGCACCTGCGACCATTGTTCAAATAGGTCCGTCTCTTCGTCGTCAAGGTCAAAGCCCGCCAGATTATCCATGGTGGGCGGGATCGTCACGAGCACCTTCTTGGCCGCAATTTTCACCCCATTACTCAATTCAATGTCGGTGGTTCCGTCCGGGTTGCGTGTGGTTGCGACCACCTTTGTATTGTAAAACACTCGGTCGCCGAGCCACTCAGCAGCAGCATCGTAGACCGCCTGGTTGCCCGCTGGTGCGTGCATATACCCAGACGCCAAGCCCAGGATATGAGGTACACCGAAGTTCTGGACGACGTAGAGTGTAGGGGCTTCAAGAAGGTTTCCACTGTGGCGTTGAGGGTCAGCTGTCAAAGTATTGACGAAGAAGAATCATTCGGGTATAGCAAGAGGAAGGCTGCGTTGTGCCCATAGCTTTGAGACACGGCCTAGAGAAAGGGGATGAGTTCCTGAGAGGTTTAAGAAAGGATTCCCTACACAGTGTGCGCAAAGGTGAATATGACGGAGACCACATCGGAGATGTTGTACTTGGCAACAAATTGCCCAAAGGGCATGAGCAGATCCTGCGGTACCGGATCTGGAAGATCGAACGTACCCTCGCTGAGGAAGGGGAAATTTGTCGACATGACTGTCAAATAGTGGGTAAGTGGGCCGATCAGAGTGGTTGGATCGGGATAGGTGGCGTTTGGGATCACTACGCCAGCTTTGAAATCGGCCACATAGGTCTTGAAGGGCGACGTGGTGGACGCATTCAAGGCGATGTCGAATCTGCTGAAGAATTCCTGCGTCTGCTTGTTGTTGATGTATGCCTGCACGCCGTAATCAATGGGTTGGTTTGTTGCTGGGTCATAGAACGTGTTGACATGACCACCCAAGCGGTCCGATGCCTCAATAACGGACACCGAAAGATTGCCTTCCTCAATCGCACGCCACGCTGAATACGTGCCAGTCGCTCCACCTCCAACTACAACGAGATCGCGGAAGATGAGCCCATTGCCCGGGTTGCCTGAGTGATTTAGCGTTTCTGCGATCAATGCAGGACGGTTCCTGGATCCTTGACTTACCAGACGCCCAACCACCGCCCATGCCAGAACCGCTGGCAGGCCCTGATCCGGACCCAGAGCCTTGCCCCGGCCCCTTGCCCAGGCCGGAGCCAGAGCCGGAGCCATGTCCTGCGCTTGAGCCCGCAGCGGATCCGGACGGATTACCACCAGAGCATGCGCGTGGTGAGTGTTTATGAGGAGACGCTGCAGTCAATAGCGCAAAGGCAAGCAGGGACCCTGCTTTCAGAGGTCCAGGGATGAGCATTGTGCAGAGCTGTCGTGTCTGGCTTGATTAAGGATAGAACGAAACAAGAGAACGTTGTAGAGCAAAATAAGTAGGACTGGTGCAAAATCGCAAAAAGAGTGACAGACTATGGTGCAGTCTGGGTGCTAGTCAATCAGTTCAATGCCTCGGGACACGCAAGTGTTCAATAATAGTAATGCCCGAGACTTGAGTTGCGCTTATATGTAATTATTCGCGAGATAAGACCATTTTCGGGACAGCCGGAAATTTTGCGTGAAGTTTGAAGACAACGAAACTTAGATCATGCCCCAATACAGTCCAGCCCATCGTGGCGTGGAGCTCAAGCTTGATTCTAATAAAGCTTAAAGCATACACGGAGTTAGTTAAGTATCGTGGGTCCTGGCTCTAAAGCTGTGCAGGCTCATAACATTGAACAGGGCCAGTTGTCGGCAAGATTTTCTGATCAAGTAAGCAGGCCCGCTAACGGCCACGACCACGGTTCTGTCTATGGGCATCTCAATACATTTTCTCAGTATAGTAATCGAAAGGTTACCGCGCCGGATGGTGCCAGGTTGGCCTCAGGTACATAGGTAGGCGCAGCAAGAAATTGCATAATTTGGCGGCTGTGCGGTTGGCAGTGGCGTAAAGAGTCCCTAAATAGCCAAACCTTAAAAGCGCGGGCCCCGGCGTCTTGTGTCGACCGCCAGGAGTACATGGTATAAATCACTCCAGAGGACTGCCTCGATATTGTTATGACCCCATCGCATGGCGGGCAGCACGCCTTGACGTTCGAAAACCATGTTAGTTCCATACAGCCAGGCATACGTGGGTCGATTCCTTGGGCGCACCGCCCTGCCTGGGCGATATACCGGTGTACGATCCGTTTCGGCACGTGCGAATAGCAAAGCCTTTTGATTGGTTCTATTGCCCGTCACGCAGCATTTGAAGCTGAGGGCTATTTGCGCCCAGGTGGGTCGGGTCACATAAGACCTCATGCTGTGGTTACAGCCTGACGCACGGCTGATACCAGACCAGACCACGAGTTCGTGGCGGTGCCCGCCTTCCCGCCAGCCACGATGCTTCAAGCTACGTGCACTGCCTGTCCGTCGCGCTCCTCATCATCAATTTCCTTGCCGCCTGGCTCGCCGGTCCGGTCTGCCGATAAGTGATGCGTCTGCAGTTGTCTTGCGCGGCTGAACCTAGGAATGGTGTCCTTCGTGGCGCCGGCGATAATGTTGTCTTTGAATAGAAGGTTGATGCTTTCAAGTGGGACGCCTTTGGTCTCCGGGACGAAAAAGACGGCGTATAGTAGCATCAGGATGCAACAAGCTCCGAACAGTAGGAACGTGCCGTAAGTGATGCGGTCCAGCATGATTGGTGTGAGCTTCGCGATGACGAAGTTGAAGAGCCACTGAGTCATTAGGGACGCAGCCATGATAAGAGATCGGACTGGTAAAGGATGTCAGACCCGTACGATGCTCGAATATATATGTTCATTCCGCTCATAGTTACTCACCATGATTAGGGGAGCATTCAGACGACAGGACGAAGGGGATAGGACCCCAGCCAAACGAGTAGAACACCACGAATAAGTATACGCAGATGATGGCGAATATGTTGTTTCCTGACAGGGACGAGTCGTTCGGGTGCACTGCCTGGTTGATGCCAATATAGAACATGGCGAAGGCTTGGCCGGCAGCACCACAAATGAGGGACCACTGGTGAGTAAAACGCTAGATCAGCACCCGATTCCCTCGTGATAGGTTCGATGACTACCGGCTTGCGGCACTGTTGCGACCCTAAGCGTGCCTTACCTTTCGCCCGGCTTGCTCGACCCCAAACATTAACCCAAGGGACGTGAAGACGACCTTGACCACGCCGTAGATGCCGGTAGCAAAAAGACCAGCAGAGCTGCTCGCCAATCCCACGCTCTTGAAGATCTGAGGGGAATAATAGTTGATTGAGTCTGATATACATTAATCAGCTGCCAAGGATCCCGACGTGATACATTCTGGGTCTTCCCGAGGAATAAAGATGGAGGAACCAAGAACCGTAGCAAGAAAAGAATGGTACTCACTGGTCCCGGTCCATTGTTGCCAGAACATGAGTATAACGGCCAACGAGGACTGGTATAGCATTTGCTTGCTGGAGAACGCAAGCCTCAGTTGCTGGTTCAGGGACAGTTTCTCCTTGCCCTCGAAGTCGGCAACGATTTCTTGCAGCTCATCACGGATAGCAGGGTCATCGACAGGGCGGGCTCGCACGCGGGATAGGGCTTTCCTGGCATCTTCGATACGGAACTTTTCCACGAGCCAACGGGGTGATTCGTTCTCGAAGAGGATGAGGAGCAGAAAGATGCCAGGGAGGATCTGAAGAGCAAAGGGAACCCGCCACTTTGCCGCGTTTGTGGGGCTCTTGATATGGTTGCTGATGCCGTAGTTGACGAAGTAGCTGAGCATGATTCCGGTGACGTTGAAGAGCTGCATGCTGGTGGGCACAAACATGAGCGCTGCCCAGAACAGGCCAATAGGTAGGTAACCGGCAAGTGTGAAAGGGATGGACTTGGGTTATGTGCTTACCATCCAATACAACGTCCACGAATTTCTCGGTTCGCATTTTCACCAATATATGTAGGCACAACAGCGCTGATCAAGCCAACACCAAAGCCGCCAATAAACCGACCGATATAAAGCTGGGTGAGGTCGGTTGTGCCGAGGCCCGAGCAAGTTTGGATGACGGAGCCGATGATGAAGATCAGGTCGGCAGTTATTAGGGACAATTTCCGGCCAATCTTGTCGCTGAGCCAGAAGGAGGTGGCCGCTCCGAAGAAGCAGCCGCCTTGCAAAACTGACACAATGTTGCCCTGCAAATTCGCAAAGTCGGAGCTCTCGGAGTCAAGGTTAAAGGAATGCTGAAAGGCGTCCATGGTCAGGACGCCACCAATGAGCCCGGTGTCCCAGCTGATTTGTATACCACGCAAGTCAGCATACGTACGGGATTGGGCCCAAACCACCATCCACATGAAATCCTGAAGCCTTGAAGAGGTTGCAGGTATATGGGGCCGCAGAGATGCGACTACTCACCCGAACAACATGCCACCGAAAGATGCGACGGCTGTCAGCCAATAAGCCTTCCGATAAGCCTTGATGTCCTCCCATACTGTCGACTTCCGAGGCGCCCCGGACCCCGAGTGCACAGATGACATGACTGCTGAGAGGTATCGAGACGTCGGGACCGTGGAAGAGCAACAGTTGGACTTGCGCAGTTTCACGGCATGCTTGAGGCGCGGGGCAAAGAGAAAATGCAAGATGTGGTCAGCATGCGGATATAAGACGCAGCACCGACTGTGGGAAATAGACTTTTCCGCCTCACGATACCCCAACGATATTGCATTCGGTCCTTTTCTTCGCCGAGATGCACCCAAAAACGGGTCCGCGAAACGTCATCAAGGTCCAGAATTGGTCCCGGTATGATCGCGGCATGGAGACTCGACGCCCGGCTCCACAAGCTCTCCCACTTCCCCCATGGAGAGGGCGGCTTTCCCCCCTGGGGAACCCTTGGACCACCCCACACGCCCCCACGGCGAGCACGCTACGTGGGTAGTATTGTGGTCCAGGACGCTCCAAAAGTAGCGGCAGTCTTCCCATGACCAACCATCCTCGGACTGGTAAGAGGTTCTTGGCACGGCAGTTGAGACTGATTGGCCCGATGTTGCGGAGGGTCCCGAGATCCCACAGAACATGGGAATCGAGCGTTGTAGCAAGCCTCGATCTCTGCTCGAGGTTCGCCTTTGGGGGAAATAAGCTCCATCGTTCCTGTTGGGTGGCCTTTATTAATGCGACATCGCTTCTGCGATATCTGTTGGGCGGTGCCATCAACGGGTTTATATGCCCGTTCCTCACCCACCCCCCCCCCCAAAAAAAAAAAAAGAGGGGAGTGGCTGACTGGTTTAGAAGAATACAAGAGGTTTGCAGAGCAAGAAGTGAAGGGTACAGAGGGACAATCAGAATGTGCCACACCGCGAAGCAGAGGTTGGACGTCTACCCAGACCTATCACCGCCAAGAAAAAGAGGGTGCACACCTACTTCCATAATGGCCACCACTAGAGTCATATATTATGCACACACGGCAACCCAACAGCACAGACCGACAGGCCCGGAGCAACCGCACGTGTGTGATAATCTCAATCATATTCACCCAAACATATGCAAGCATCTGGGTAACTGGACCCTCCGCGAGCCGCAATCCTTCGAGTAGATCCCAGGCCACCAATAACCATTGCAACAACAGACCGCCCCGTCTGTTACAAGTAGTCGGTACCTCTTCAGCAGCCACGCAAAACCACGGCATCACCGCATAGAGCAAGCACTTCAGATTGGTATCACGCCAGCTAACCCTTCCTCACCACCCGGGGACCGCCTTGGCCTTACACCACACCCCGTGCAGTGGCTTACTGGAGAAGCTCCCTCCCGAAAGCGGCACCCTGCTCTCGTCCATGTCCCGCGGGTCGGCCAGCTCCCAGCGGAAACGGCCGACCCAGCACGCGATGACAGTCATCATCTCGGCCTTCGCGAAGTTGCGGCCTAGGCAGTCACGCCCGCCGTGGATGAAAGACAAGTGGGCGTACTTTGTGTTTGCGCCGCCCGTGGAATCGTACCTGTCCTTCGCCTCGTCATAGAAGCGGTTCGGGTTGAAGCTGGCGCCGTCCGGGCCCCACAGGTCCGGGTTGCGATTTGTCCCCGTGACCGAGAGGATCACCTTTGTCGTGGCGGCGACGAAGTGGCCCATGATGGTGGTGTCCACGGCGGCGGTGCGCATGATCATGGGGATAGGCGGCCAGTAGCGGATGACCTCGTGACAGAAGGCATTGAGCAGGGGCATGTTCTCGATCTCGAGGGCCTCGGCCGTGGGCACTGGCCCGCTGGCCCGCGGCGACGGCAGCTTCGCCCTCACCTCTGCGCGCAGCTTGTCCTGCCACTCCGGGTGCCTGCACAGCTCGTACATGGCCCATGTCATCGCCACCGATACCGTCTCATGGCCCGCCCCCAGCATCGTCATCATCTGCGTCACCACGTCGTCCTCCTCGAGCTCCTTGTTTCGGTCGCGGATCAGCGCCGACACAATGTCCGAGTCGTGCAGGTCGCCGCGCCTATATCGCTCTCGCTTCTCGCGAAGCGTGGTCCGGCAGACGTCCCGCACCACACGGGCGGCGTTGCGCACCTCTGTGTTGTGTTTGACTGGCAGGCGGTTAACGATCCTGGGCGGAATGATGAACTTGAGAACGCTAAATATCTGGAACATGCGGGTCGGCTCAAAGACTGTGCGATAATTCTGGATGAGGTGCGAGTCTGGGTTGGCGATGGCCTCAAAGTCAACGCCGAGCGCGGCCTTGGATATTACATCCAACGCGGTGTATCCCGCGAGCTCCCCAATTTCTGTCTTGTCGCTGTAACCATCAGAGTGCACATTTGACGTGCTGGCGGCGAAGCTTGTTAATTTCTCGGTGGCCTCAACTGCCTTGGACCAATAGATGGGCTGCTGCGCTCGGATATGCTTCATGGCGAAGGAGGGGAGCAAGAGACGGCGCTGTCGCTTGTGTTCCTCCCCGTTCACCAAGACAACACCTGGTCCAAGGATCGACTGGGCGATAAACGAGAGGTGGATGGGCTGGATGAAGTCGTTTATTCGTGTGAGGACTTCCGCCAGGCCTTCTGGTGCGGCAACAACAATACGTTCGCAGTTGAAAAGGCCAAGAAAGCGAAAGACTCCATCGTGCTCCAGTGTCCGAGACCTACGTGATAGTACGTCGGTACGTCGTTAGGGCAAAGAAACGATCATGGCGTTTCAAATTTGAGCAACTCACCACTCGGCTGGGCCTGCACCATTTCCTTCACGGAACGTGCGGCCTCCATATCCAAACCACCAACTTCTGCCTTCCTAGTTCGCTTTAGTATTTTTCTCTTCTGACAGGATAACCCAAGTTCACGCCGGAAGTATCCGCTAGGCTACTCAAGTACTCACAGTAGGCTCAGGCAGGTGCCGCATCTTGGAGAGGTACTTGGGTTTCAGAATCAAGCGGTACCACAGCCAACCCCAAAAATGAAGCCACCATGATACCCAGAAAAATAAGAGGTAGCTGATGAAATAGCTATCCCTGAGCAAGACGGGCGTGTACGAGACGGTAGGCCCCCACTTGCGCCAGACAGCAGTAAGAACAAGGGCATCACTGGCCGCCGCCAGTGTGACCAGCTTCATGGGCTTTGAGAAGAAATCGTCCATGATTACTTGTGTTGTCTTATTGGATGCCTGGTGAATGCCGCTCCTTTAGGCTTGCAAGGCTGAGGATTCCAGGGTCCAGTCCTGCCTAGAACTTCTGCGCGAGGCTGCCTCCGTCTGAGTTCTTCGTGGCGCGAGATGATTGTGTAATCTTTTTCTGATGACTTGGTATTATGGCTCGTGAAAGTAAGGCACATGTCTGTGGGAGTCAGCCCTTCTTTATACAAAGTAATGCGATGTCACCACCTTCGTCAGTCAGGCAAGGTTCGCCGTCATGACCAGACAGTTGAGGCCCATGCTCGCCACCGTAGATCCATTGGGTCTTTCTGGCGTGATGACGATGAATTGGTGGGAGCAGTTGCCGGGTTTTCTCCTCATACTTGCCATCTTGACAGGGGTCCACACCCCCTCCCACGCGCCGGTCCTGTATGCGTGGCGATGGAGGCGGTTTGGCCTCGGTCTGCCAATGGAAGCATTGATTTGGTGATGGACTAGCAGCTAACTGTTCATGAACACCATTTTCAAGTCATCGTATGTGGAAAGACGCCTCCTCCTTGGAACCCGTGAAAAGATCCTCGCTTGAAAAGAACTAGTTGAGGAAACAGCTGACTGGGAGGCGGAAATGCTGACACTATAAAGCGGCAATGTACCCCAAGAATTCATCCTACGTTCTGTTCACATTGAAATCTTTCAAGTCTTAGATGGCTGACACTCGTTGAAGTCCCAATGGTTTGGGACCGACTCCCCGTTCTATGGAGCTGCCGAGGGTGGAAAAGCCGAGACATGGCCACGGCAACAACCCATCCACCTGTCTTTTTGGAAGCTATCGTGCATCGAAACCTCGATTCTGGGGCAAGGGTTCATTTGAGTTCGAATTTGTGTGAGGGGACAAAAATTGCGGGTGGAGCCTCTCAAACTCTTGCAATCCATCGGCCTCGACGTTAGGTACTCTTCATTTCACCCCTGGGCGTGTATCAATCCATCCCTTCATGCAATGCTGACAGTCATGCACCTCGTCCACTTGGAAAAAGCAACCCCTGTAAGAAAAAAGGTACCATGGCTTACCGTAAGGTCAACCCATCTATCAGTCACAGCAGCATAACGGATTGCAACCACGCTTTCGATCCCCCCAGTCGCAGAGCACCAGCCCCCAGCCTGAGCACGGGTAGGTTGATGAGATCATCTGGTTCGTGTCTCTCTCTCCGATAACAGCACCTATAGACTCTCAGTTTGTCTTTTTTTTCTCGGTGACATGGGGACAGAGATCCGGATGAATTCTATTGGCTATCTTTTTGCATCACCATGGTACGGCTGTTTGGGTTGCCATTGGCACAATCCGTGCCGCGTGTGCCGATGTCATGACTCCATGAGCTCTCGGAGCTTTTGGTGGAAGGTGAACATAAGAGTACGGAATCGACCTCCCTTCTGGCTTTTGACGCTTTCTTGTTATATTTCTCTGCCTGTCCTCGTCCCTCCACCTACCTACTTAAGTAGGCATAGAATCACCACTCTTCCTACCTGGCTTATGATTTGACAGCCTTGGCAAAAGCCACCTCGTCCGTTTTCATTCACACTCAGCAATAGACCCATCATCTGTGTCGTGTTTCCATAGGTTTCCTTGCACTTTCACAAATTAAGTCCTCCCTCCAACCTTGTTGCCCCTTGCAAACGCGCCACGAGGCTCGCAGCCATGGCATTCAGTGAGCTGGGAGTCTTCACCTATCGAGACGGCGTGGCAGTGATCCAGCTCTTCTTCTTCACCATATACCTTGGGTGCGCCTTCATCCTTTGCTCACGGCACGGATGGAGTCGCGGTTCAGGTTGGTTGGTCCTGATCACATTCTCCTTGCTGCGGATTCTTGCGGGAGCATTCCAACTAGCGACCATCAACAGCCCGTCGAGGGCAACCTATGGGGGTGCTCTGATCTGCCAGTCGATCGGGCTGTCACCTTTGACTGTGCTTAACATCGCCCTCCTAACCAGGGTGTAAGTGAATCATCTCCCATAATCAAGAAAATCAACCCCAAACAAGTGAAGGCACTAACCATCCTGTTGCCTTCACCAGCAATCGTTTCGTGATCCACGGAATATCCACGAAGATCTTCTCTCTTATCTCCCTCGCCTCAATGACTGGCCTAGGCCTGGGTATCTACGGGGGTACCAAGGCAGCGGAGTCGTCGAATCACATCACATCCAACAGCATCGTGCAGGCAGCTGTCTGCATCTTCCTGGCCATTTACATCTTCGCCGTCTGTCTATGGGGCTACCTTCTTACGCAGTGGAAGAGCATCCCAGTCGAGGAGAACAAGCTTATGGTGTGCTTTGCGGTATGCGCGCCGTTCATCTTTGTCCGGCTGGTGTATGGGCTCCTCGCAGACTTCAGTGGGATGAAGGAGTTTAACCCATTCGAGGGGGACGTAACGATCTTCTTGTGTATGGCGGTGCTGATGGAAATTATCGCGGTTGCGCTCTGTGTGTTCACCGGCCTGAGGCTGCGAGAATTGCCCAAGGATACTGGAAGGGGTAGCGCTGGTACTAGCAGGCTTTCTTCGGAAGTACCCAGTGACACTGAGACGGTGCTCCATGGGGCCAGGACGCCGGGCAAGTTCTGAGCAGGTCAAGATTGTCCTCTCGATTGGCATACTGACATAGACT
The DNA here is from genome assembly GCA_002270565.1 of Stenocarpella maydis. Lineage (NCBI taxonomy): Eukaryota > Fungi > Ascomycota > Sordariomycetes > Diaporthales > Diaporthaceae > Stenocarpella > Stenocarpella maydis. Next base: position 351,790 of record NQMI01000036.1, read on the forward strand.
CCAGCGTGATGACGCTGGAGTTGCTTCCCTTCTCCTGCTGATCACTTCTTTTAATTTCTTGTCTTTTCTTTTCCTCTCTTTTTTTTTATTACCATAAAAGGCACAGTCACACTCGTGTTGATCCTGGTATGGCTCGCCCTTTCTGGAGCCTTGATGATCCTTCGCCTCAGTGGCGACCTGGAATGGGATGGATGCACGGAGCCGGACTGCCTGAAGGTCCAAAACCCTCCGGTATAACGACGTGCGGAGAACCATTGGCTACGGGCGACACATGAGAGGATACGGGTCGATTGGTTTCCGGATACGGAGGGGAATGAAGACAGTGGGTGAACGAGCGGTTGGATTGTGGCTACGGATCAGGAGTGGACCCTGGGCGCGAAGGATCAGCCTACAATCGGCAAGGTCAGCATCAATGACTGTCAGGGAGTGTAATGGGTTGGGCTTTTGAGCCCACGTATTGAAGCAGGAAGCCTTAGTGGAGACTTCTAGTTATAAATAGGCTTTAGCACACACTAGAAGGGAAACTAAGCTTCTCCGTCTTCCTTCTTTCTTAGCTTTCAAATAAACCCCATTTAAACACCTCCCTAGTAGCATCTAGGAGCTAGCCCATAATATATTCAAAAGCTCCTCTTATACCTTCAGACCTATAGAACAACTATACAAAACGTACTAGCAAATAAGCAGCAAGTAATAATAATTAGCAGAACCAACCAAGGGTTAGGTTACGGGAAATTTACAGATTCACGAGTAGTTTATAGTAAATTCACTATAAATACGCCAGATAATGAATAATTTACGGGTATACACCTTAGCTGCCACAAAAATCAATCGAATAACTTGCTTACCACCATTACGTACGTACGTGTAGACCCTACCAACAGTGATAAAGACAATGGATGGACACCATGCCCAAAGATCACCCTGGGAGGATCTTTATTCAAGTATTCTCCGTTCTCCCTATGCTAGAGGTTGAGATGCTATGCACGGGCAGAAAGACGGGCTGTTTTCGGGGGTAAGAGTCGGTTGCTGACTGGGGCCTGACACCATCTGACAGAACTAGCATGGCTCTAACATAGCCCATGACAAACGTTTATAAGCAAAGAAACTGTCTATATGACTCGAGACATGATAATTTGTGTTCCCCCAGTCTCCAAAAGAGAACAAAGTCCCTCTTACCTCCCCCCCCCCCCCCCGGGCAACCGCCGCGTCCTGACATCGCCTGACGGCCAAGGCCATTCACATCGGCGCCTTCGCACCGGAAGGATCTCTGACCTCCGAAGCCATGACTGTCAACCATAGGATCCACGCATGGTTATGAGCCTTACATCATTGGAACGGCAGTGCCACTGCCATTAAATACTTGGAGCATGGCCAAAGCAAAACTCTCGAGGACCATGTATGAGCATGCAGACTTTCTTGTGGCATCTTGGATTCCGGTCCTGATTCAGTTCGAGCTACTCGCCCTCACACACGATCTTTTTTCGTTTAACCAACCATCGGCCCCTTTCCCCCTCCTCCATTCGCCCTCCCTCCCTTAAGTCATGTCATCCGCCGCCGTGGCTTCGGCCCCTGGGCTACCACAGACCCAGCGCGCCATTCTGGCCGGCGATAAGGGCGAGTGGGTTATCAGCGAAAATGCTCCTGTCCCCGAGCTTGATGCCGACATAATCATCATCAAGACAGTCGCAGTCGCCTTAAACCCTGTCGACACCAAGATGGTCGGTCCCTTCATTGCTGAGGGCGCCATGTTCGGCTTCGACTGCGCCGGTTACGTCGTCGCAATTGGCTCTGACGTCGCCTCTTCCCGCCCCGGTCTTAAGGTTGGCGACAGGGTCTGCGGCTGCGCTGATGGGATGAATAAGTTCCGCCCCAGGGCTGGTGCATTTGGCGAGTACGTGGCGCTGGATGGAGATATGGCGCTGAAGATCCCTGAGAATATGGGGTTCGAGGAGGCAGCCGGCATGGGGATGAGGATCGCCACCGCAGGTATGGCATTGTTTTGGAGCCTGGGAATACCCACCGAGTGGCTGCTCAAGGCAGCTGGCGAGCAAATGCCCGTGCTAGTGTATGGTGGCAGTACGAGTACGGGCACCATGGCTATCCAACTACTCAAACTGTGAGATGGCCTTCCTTCTTATTTGACCGCAGTAGCTATTCGCATCGAAACCATTCGTATATGTCGCCTCGGATTTCTGACACAATTCCAGGTGCAACGTAAAAGTCATAACGACCTGTTCACCTCGCAACTTCGACCTCGTCCGCTCTTACGGTGCCGATGCCGTCTTCGACTACAACTCGCCCACCTGCGGCCCCGACATCCGAGCTCACACGGCCAATGCCCTCGACTACGCTCTCGACTGCATCACCGAGGAGAGCTCCATGAAGATCTGCTACCAGGCCCTCGGCCGCTGCGGCGGAAAGTACACTGCGCTCGACCCCCACCCGGAGTCCAAGCGCAAGGTGGTCGAGCCCGACTGGATCCTGGCCAGCAAGTTGGGTGGTAAGCCCTGCTCTTGGCCTGTCCCATACGGTAATGAAGGCGACCAGCGCGTCAAACAGTTTGCCAAGCCCTTCTTCGAGAACATCCAGAAGCTCTTTGATGAGGGCAAGCTCACGCCCCACCCGACAAAGATTAGCCCTGGTGGGTTTGAGGGCCTCGCTAGTGAGGGTGTCACGGCGATCCGGAAAGGCCAGGTCAGTGGCCAGAAGCTAGTCTATCGCCTTGATGGTGTGGTGCGGGAGTAGGGGTAATTTTCATGCGCTGTCGTGGGTTTCTTTTGGTTTTTGGACTGTTGTTCGCTCATATGCGAATTACGGGATATGCTCTCCCGGGGGTATTTAATGTTCCACATGTGCAATGTCGGACATTCCTGGTTTGTCATTTTTGCAGCACCGCCTGCCTCTCTCAAATCCCCTCTAATTTCTTCTGCAGCAAGAAATACGAGATGTAATGGGAGATTTGTTGAAATCATCTTGATTTGGTCGGACATCAGACTTTTGGAGCTGTGCCTACAGGCGCTCAAAAAACAAGCCCTCTTGAAGTATTGCAAAAGTATCAGTGATTAAAAGAGGTAAAAAAAACTAGGTGCTGTGAAGAAAACCCTACTTTGATGGATCCTCGGAAGTAAGAAATTGGAAATCGGCACCCAAGCTGTCCCCTTTCAGTCTATAACTGAAGATCAAACCACCAAAAATACCTGGATGCCGCAGCAAACTTGACTGGCAGCGTAACCAAGTACCTAGTAGATGTGCCCACAATCTTGCCTGGCTTCAGCCTTTGCGCCGTAGGACCCCACACTCCCGTGTCAACCAGAGGACTAACTATCAGTACTCAAGGAGTACATGCACCAACCATTATGAATACTCAAGTTACACAAGAGTATTCAGAGCCAACCGCCCATAAGTACAATACAAGTAAATTCATTGGCTATATTCGTTGAATAATTACTAAACGTTTCACGGCCATTGAAGAAATTTCTTTCATGAAGCTGAAGGTGCCAGGACTCTATTATGGGATTGTCACACCTCGTATCCTCACCTGCAGCGGATTTATCACCTGACACCTGGTACTTGGTACGACGAGGGTATCAAAGGGCGCCAATTGAGTGGCTATCAGCTGGATATATGACATGTTGGACACTGCCAACTTTGCCTGTAGAGTCGCGCCTATATGTAGAAGTAGAAGTGTGAAATCAACCTCGGCAAGCTTGGGGTGAGGATGAGAGATTGAGTTGTCAACTAGTTGGAATCAGGGACTCAAAGCTTTATTGCCACGATATTTTCCTGACTCCGGGAATCACTCCGATAACTTCGTAACCATTGGCGGTGAATGCAGGCTTTGCCCCGTAGCTGGACCACGTCCTCGAGCAGGAACACGGCATCATGGCACCAGGATTTGAACAGCATGAAAGTATTGAAGATGATGTCGAGTCTACATATTTTTATCTGATTAGTGATAAATCAATTGGAAATACTTTTCCATTGGGAATTCTCGCATGCCAGAACCGGAACCAGAACCAGGATCGGGCTGAAGCCATAAACTGCCCGTCCATGCTTGTGAACTGTTGCTAGGGTGTTACGATCTTCACTCTCCTCACAAAAGAAACCTTACTCAGCCAAAATCCGATCAAGAACTTTAATCCCCCAACACCTTACATAATGAAAAGCAACGCCAACGAGGCCCCGCCTGTGAATTACGGTGAAGTCTGCGGCCCTTACATCCAGACCGTGCAGTGTCTGAGGTGTACGCAAACAAATCCCACAACAACAGATCAATACTTCGGGTGTGGGCAAATGTTGTGAACAAACGCGTAATGTATCTTGTGTTCTTGAGGCTGGGGACTGCTGTTCGCACCTCACGAACGCCTGGCTGACATCTTCCTACTTGTCAGCCACCCTGTCAGCCACGGCCACAGGGCAAACATGTAAGGTACCAAAATACCTTCTTGCAACTCTTTCCCTGCATTCCTTCAGCATCTGATCCTTGACGAGATTTACTGGCTGACTGCCCTGGCCTAGGCTCAGTGGTCTGCGGAGCCTCACCTCGACTCAGCGTGGCCGCCACCAAAACCGCTGACAGCGAGCGACGTCCCATGAACATTGTTTTGCCGCGCCAATTCGCCTCTTGGCCTTACCCCCTCGCGCTAGATCCGAGACTTCGTAGCTGACACTTCCATGGGTGCTTTGACGCTGATGTCGAATTTCAATATTGTGCTGCTGAGGCAATATTTGTCCAAGCACGGGTAATCGACAAATACTGGAAGATTCCGTCACCTAAGTGCCCACATGTGCAACTTGAGGTGTCTGCTATGTTCGGGTATCACACAGCTCATGGAGTACGCCATGTGATGTAAATGGTCAGCCCTCCGCTTGCGACTGATGCTTGACGGTGTCGACAAATGCACAATATCTCACGAGCCTACCGGTCCAAGGACGACCGTAGACTTATACAAGGCTCACAACTACATCTATTCTATCCGATGGGGTCCAATTTCTCATAGCCTTGATTTACACGATCCACTGCCGTCACCACCATCAATGCACTTGGATGTCGCTCTTTTAATCAGCTAAATCCACTCTGTCGTGAAATATCAGTTTCAAATATCACGGCCCACAACGCGTGCAGCGAAGACGCCGCGCGAAGCATCACCGCAGCTCTGACAAATAATCTCGCTACATCTTGGGACGCATGCGTTTCCAACAGCCATATAGGAGGCACGGACATAGCCACCCTGATCGAGTTTCAACACATATTCGGGGTACATCTCAACTGCACATTGTCTGGTCCCAACTACGCAACCGCAAACAGCGTGCAGCCAACAGTGCGATCCGCAAGACCTGCAAGCACCAAGATTTCCCGCAGGACACGCACCAGTCTCCTTTATAATCAACGCGAAGACATTATATCAACACGCCATCCTACGAAAACTCATAATGACGTTCCGCAGGAGCGAGGCACTCGGCTCAAAGCCAGTTCTGCTATTCCTCCACGGCGCAGGCAGCTCCGCGGCCATATTTCGGGTCCAGACATATTTCCTCGCAAAGGCACTTAGCCCCTACTTTGACCTCGTCTACGTGGACGCCCCGGTCCGTAGCGCCCCCGGGCCAGGGATCCTACCCTATTTCCAGGGCATGGAGGCCTACTACAGGTGGTTTGGTGCCGGGATCGAGAAAGGCACCGCTGCCAGCAAAGACATGCAGGATTCAGACCGTCTCCTCCCACCGGAGACGGCGGCATTCTCGCGCCACACATCTGCCCCAGGACGCAGGCGCCGGGGTTCCTCGTCCACCAGGGCCCTCAAGACCGGGCGGAGGGGTGTTTCTCCAGCGGCAGCCATGGGCGCCGCAGCATCACTGGGGCTGAATCTGCCCCGCGGCGCCGAGGGCCTGAGCCGGGGCGTCATGGATCTGCTCGATATCACAAGCCAGAGCATCCCGCGGCAGCTCGAGTCCCAGGGCGTGCGCAGCCGGGACGTCGTCGGCGTGGTCGGATTCTCCCAGGGCGCGCTTGCGGCGCTGGGCCTGCTCGGGGTTGAGCTGGCCATCGGCTCGCCACAGTGGGGGAACCTGCGCTTCTGCGTTGCCATGGGCGGCGCAACGGGGGGCGGGGCGGCGCACGCTGCCGTCGCGGGCATGATGGCTGCTGCAAGCGCGATGCTCGGCGGCGGCAACGACAACGCGCGCCCGGGTGCCTCAGCCGCAGCAGGCCCGGATGTGGGGACAAGGCCCAATGCCTTTCCGGGCCACACGGTCCACGTCATGGGGCGCTGTGACCCTTGGGTCAAGGATAGCCGGCAGATCGCGGGCATGTGCAATCCGCGGCGGACCAAGGTTGTGGAATTCGATGGCGGGCATTGGGTCCCCAGGGACAAGCAGGACATCTCACGCGTGGTAGATCTGATTCTCGAGACGGAGCTGGACAGCCGCCGCGATGCCGATGACGCGTCCAGCTCGTCGTCTGAGGACGAGGTTGAGGTGCTGATGCGTAGGCTCGATGCCACCTCGGTCGGACCCTGATTGGCTCTGTAGATGGGATATTCAATGGCAGCCCGTGGCTTGCAATAATTTCTCTTAGAATGGCATCTTTTATCCGACCTCATCTGACCCTGGAATACTTGCTGCCGTCCTCACTTCGACATTCCAGTCCTGTAGGTATGGCCTGGCCCAGGGGCTGCTGGCTGGTATAGGAAACCGTGGTCGAAATGGCCTCGATTGAACGTGTGGCGAATGCTGCTCTTCCTCCTGGCATAAACAACGGTCCCCTTTTTTTCTTTTTCTTTTTCTTTCTTTTCCTTCGTATTTCGTACCACATGCATATTCAGTCTGGGAACCATCAGCTGGAGAATGTAGATTGCTCGTGGGCTATGGCTGACACTTTATCCACCGAGTCTTTGCCACCTCCAGAGATGACGTCGTCATTGTCCATCGACGATCCGCCGGCTCATGAAGGAGATGATGCTGCTCTGCCTTGGTAGCAGCGTCACCGTAGGCCGTGTCGCCTTGGGTGTGTGGGAGGGTGAAGAGGTAGGGGGTAGGATGGTGCTGCAGTGCAAACACGCGAAGGATGACATGTCGTTGAAGGGCCAGCCAATCGCAGGCATTGTAAGTATAGGGGACCTTTTGCGATGTTGCATTCCGACCTGGACTACAAGGGTTTCCATGCTGGTCGAAAGCTTGCCCTGGAACCCATCCCAGCCAGTTTCGCCCGTTGGTGGGCGCTGGGGATGGTTCCTCTATTCCCGTTTTCTCTTTCCCAGCATCCCGGTACGCCACAGCTGCTGTGCTCATCCGAGGCGCGCTTCTGTCCTGCTGGGCGCGAGTATAAAACTGTGGCTTGCTACCTCACGTGCTTAATACTAGCGAGCCATGACAAGTGACGACAAAATAGCGCAGTGCAACCTTGCATGTCTGGATGGAGGCCTGTCCGGCGTATTCCAGGGAAAAGATGCGATTCGACAGGATAGACTGCGAGCGCCTTCGCGCCGCCCTCCTTTGGGATAGCCACCAAGCCATCTGTACCACGGTGAATTTGCCCAAATCCTTCGATACGCCGCCTACACAAACCTCTGCTGCTGCGGGTCTACACTGGGTGGTGCCTTTTTTACGAGCCTCCAGAAGTGGGGCTGGAACCCTCAACCGTCTCCACCGGCTCGCAAAAGAACCATTGCAGGATCCTGACCACAGATGGATACAATATTGCACGTGGAGCTTATATATCGATTCGCTGGATTCCATCTCGGGCGCCGTCTTCCCCGAGCGACGGTCTGGAGTGACCTGCCATCCACTTGCAGTCAAGCATGGTCTCCCGGCCTCGCATCTTAGCACGGCCGCGCCCCATCCCCGCAACTGATAGCGTTCAGCGGACCAGAAACGTGGGCGCAGGGTTGCGGTCAGCCCAGAGGTTGCGACGCTGGCCTCACCACAGGGTCCTCGCTGTCTGACGGCTATTTTTAGGATGGTTTGTTTGCAGGTGTCCCTGCCACAGTGAGCTTCCACCGCCGAGGCCCCTGCAGACATCAACTGGTTGCTCTGTGAATTCTCTTATCATACAAAGCAGACAATCTTTTTTTTCTCCTTCCGGGCGTCTTCCCTTCGGAGGCCCTTCGGGGGTTGAAACAGACACCTGCTCACCAGTGTGCAAGCCATCGTGCCGAGTTGCGTGCTCAACATCACGGTGCTACAGCCGCACTGTTGGCATGTGTGGTGGTGTGTATTTGCCCAGGGGGATGCTCTCACTCCACGTGGGCAGTAACGCCCTAGACATCTGGACCGGTGAGTCACTGATATCTCGGTGGTACGCTGCGAGATCTTGGACACAATCTCGGGCTGGCTGTGCTCTGGAACCAGGAGAATCGGCCCTGCTCGCCAACCACGTTGCCTTTTACTGGGAACCTTACCACCACGTGGCTAACGGGCTGAAGGTGGTGCTAGGAGCCCTTTCCATTAGCTCATAGCAGACGGGTTATTATGCAGTGAGATCTAGCTGGCCGTCTAGTGTAGGGTGAACTCATGAAAGGGTTACTGCTGTAGTGGCGCAAACCAAATCTAGAATGCGAGACGTCGGATGACAACCGGTACGCCCCCGCATGCCCCAGTGGAGCAGATCCTCGCACAGCTATTGTACAGTGGTAGCGTACCGCCATTTTGGGTGCAGGCATGCTGAAGCCCCGACATGGCCCACTACACTGCGGAGTATAGCCGAGATAAGCGCTGGCACGGTGGAAAAGGTGACAAGGCCTCTGTCCCCGCGACGAGCGCCTGAAGGATGCAAACTCCACTGCGATCCACCGAGGGCCTGGTCGGACCGGACCACCCAGCAACGCTGGATACCACACTACCTAGGTACTGTGATCTGTACCCCCGTCAACCATGCTCATTGCTGCCAATGCTTGGTGAAAGCTTATGAGCGACGCCTAGAGGGCTTAGGAGAGCTTGTCCCAATGCTTGACATTCCATCGCGCGCCAAGATCTCTTGGAAGACTTGTACCATGTAAGCCATAGCACAGGGTGTGACCCGTGCGAGTCGTGAAGAGACTGTCCCCAAGCTGCAAGGAGAAGGGGTTGACGCAGTGTGCTCTCGGTCTGGCCCCGTGCTGCGTCTCGTGTGGCTCTCCGAGGGCGCCATCGGGGACGGACCAGATCCTTCGGCGTAATCTACATCTACAAGGTGCATTGCCACGTGGTTGCCTTGTTAGATGGGCTGGATGGTGGCAGTCCGCCTTGCAAATCACTACTCCCCAGAGCTCTAGGTCGGTTGCGAATACCCGATGATCAGCAGTCCATCTCCCGCAACCCCAGCGCGGCATCTGGCCAATGTGCAGATCCGGTGCGGCTGACTGTTCGTCCCGGAGCCGGTTTCTGACGGATGTCATGGAGAGGCGACTTCGTTTTCGCCATCCAGGTCAGCGATCAGATGTAATTATGTGTAGCCAAGTCTTAGCTCGCCAGTATTATAGTCCACGATGCCTTTACTCGGGCTGAGGGCCTGACGAAGGGACTGAGCACCATGCCAGACCAGGAACCGAGGGTGACATGCAAGCCACACTTTGGTCCAACGGGTCTTGAGATGATCGAGGTGGGAAGTTTAAAACACATTTCCACAGGGCATGAGCCGCAGCGCTGGGAGTCCACTGGAGGCCAGGTGGGGCAAGGTCATTGACTGGCTGGTGTACTTTGGTTCCAGGGCCGACGGGTCGGGGAGAACAGCCTCCGAAGCGCTACAGCAGAACAGCTAACTGCTCTAGCGAGGGCAGGATTTTGAACCTTGCCATGGTGCGTGCGCATCACGGCCTGGGTGTGGGCGCCATCCATGACAAGGCAGGATGCCAGCTCAAGATCAATCGGAAGCCGAACTGTTTTCTTCACATTGAACAGCTTGGCCTCTGGCTGGAGCCTCGGCGGGGGAACCGTAGGCCGTGTTTCCATCCACGGAGGCCTGACACGGAGTCATCATCCGGAAGATTCTGTTCTGTCCTCCTCTTCGGAGCTCAATGTCATTGCGTGGACAGACGTGTCGCAGCATCACTCACACAAGGCGGTAGTCTTGTGTCGGTGCTGACAGTAAGTGAAGGATGTGTCAAGAATCCACCAAGACTTGTTGTCGTGCAGGTTATTTGATGTCTGGCTTGCCGCCTGGATCGTGATCTGCGGGTTTCCAGACTTGGATACTGAGTTTTGGGATTGTGTATGACAGACTCAGCCCAATTCACTTCAAGTTGACTTTGATGCGCATATGTATGTGGTGGGCCTTCTTGTGGAGGAGGCCACATGCGCATCGTGTCTACTCTCGCTGGCTTGCTGGGTACGGTCTCGCCATTTCGGGGGTGATGTGGGAGGGAGCCCGGATAAGGCACATGTGCAGACACAGGAGGCATAATTGACGGCGGGAGCTTCATATGAGAAAGTCTGCTTGGCAGTGGGATTGCAGGTGTTGTGCGAATGTTTTCGGATTGTCAAGATCTTGTGTGCCGCCTGCTTGAACCCATGTTGGGGATAGAGGGGGGTTTGTCCCCCCGGGGCGGGGGGTGTCATTCCGGAGAAACTCTAGAATCTGCAGCCAGCTCCATCAGATTCAGATTGAATGAGTGCCCATGTGAGGATCGGGACGGTGATTCTATTACGAGCAAAGTAAGTGAGCAACCAGGCTGACAATGTCATTCATCGCCCGGGCTTCTTATCCAACGACGTCATTCACCGCAGCAGGTGGCAACTGCGCAAGGCTGTTCATATATCTCGAGTGCCCTCGTCTTCGCCGGTGGCTCATTCTGGGACATTTGTGCTTGATTGTGCCTTTTTTTTTTTTTTTTCAATTCC
>NQMI01000037.1:5636-231377 GCA_002270565.1 Stenocarpella maydis
TAGCCTTTTATTTCAAGATTAATAAAGGTATAAAAAAGTAAATTAAGAGACTTAGAAATATATTTATTATATTATAGACTTCTTATAAAAGGATTAGTATAATTATCTTTTATCTTATTAACTTATCCTTAATAATAAGAACTTTATAGTCCTTAGAGTAAGTTTATTATGTTTAGTAAATGCTTTTAATATATAGCTAGTTTTAGGTTTAATTAATATATGCTTAATAGCTGCCTTCTTAAAGAGATAGGTTATTATATTTCTAAATTATTTCTAAATAGGGCTAGAGCTGGTATAAGTATTACTTGATTTTGCTTAATAATAGTAAAACATGTTTATAAATTAAAGTTATTGCCTTATATTATACGTCTATGTAAAAGATAAGATTTAGCTCTTTATAAAATATATATACTTAAATTAGCTAAGTAAGAAATCAAACTAGCTTTATTATAAATATATTATACTCTTAGTTTTTAACTTATATAATATTATCTTTAATATTTTAGGATAGGGCAATATTATATTTTATATTAAACTTATATAATAGTTAAATAAGAAACTCTTATTATTTTAAAATATGTTTAATATAGGATTAGGCTTAATTATAAAATTATAAGCTAATTATAATAGTACCTAAGGAACTTATTCTAATAACTATGGAATTAGAATTAAATGCTAAGACTTAATCCTATAGGCCCTTAATAATAGAGTTAGTAATTGCATAGGGTTAGGGTTAGGAACTTACAAACTAAAGTAAACTAATAAGACTAATAGTAATCTTAATAACTATATGAATAGATTACTTATATTACTAGTAATCCTTATAATGTATTACTAACGCTAGCTAAAGAAATGAATCATATAAATATATATTTATTATTAATAAATAGTTTTTAAATAAAATAGCTTTTTAGAAATAAATTTAAGTGTTTAAAAATTTATTTAAATAGCCTTATTAGTTGTTAACTAATTATATTTAATTATATATTATTCTATTTATAATTGAAATATCTTTTAGATGTAAACCTTATATATTAAGTTTATAAGCTAGAAATCTTAATAATGATTATATTTTAATTGCTTTTATTTAAATATTTATTAAGGTTTAGTATACTACTTTAGGTTAAGGTACTTAAGAGCCTTATAGGAATGCTATAAAGAAGCAACTAGTATATAATAAGCAGCCTAAATAGTATTAAGGAAGATTATATATTAAACGTTTTACTCTAAAACTATACTAAAAGGGCCTATTTAAAAAAAGATATAAGGTACGAGCAGCGTTAGAGTAATAAAGTAATAAGGAGGGATTCTTATATAAGAAGGGGAAAGAAGAAGTAAATAAAGAAAGAAAGAAAAAGGGGTAAGTTTAATTATATTTATCTTTTTAAGAAAATAATACTTATATACTACCATTTCATTACTTAGTTACTATATATATTTATTTACTTTGCTTATATTTATGACCCTTATAATTGAAATATTTAAACTTTCTTAAAGAAATAAATTATTTAAGATATTAATATAGCTTTTATATTTTAGCTAACTTTATTATACTAAAGTATTATTATACCTAAATAAAGTAGGCGTAGAGTATAATCTCCTAACCTAAAGACTTAATTTATATATTCTTTTAAAACTTAATTTAGTATAAATAGTAATCTCTTCTTTAGTTATATATGAACTAAATTACTATTACTTAAAGTATTAAGAAATATTATTTAAAAATACTTATTTAATAAGAGGGCCTTTTAATAAACGAAAATAATAACTACAGCTAAAGTAGAAAACTTATATTAGTTACTTAAGGCTATAAATATATAAGGTTAGTATTTTTTCTTTATACTAAAGATAAATTATATACTACCTTTATCTTTATAATAATTTTAAGCTATTATAGCTTCATACTTATAAATGATTTTAATAAAGAACCTACTTTTATAATATATAAGTAATTAAGTAATACTCATTCTAACTAATAATGATTATTAGCTATAAGGCTATCTAGTAGGTAAATTAAATACTTAGATTAATAACTAAAGAGTCTGTTTCATAAAAGCTATTTACTATAGTAATAACTATATCTATATATATATTCTAACTCTTTAGTAGCTTGATAGGATTAATGGTGAGTCTGTTGACTAGGTATTACTTAATGGAGTTAATATAGATCTTATTGATTCTGGTGGGTTCCTAACCCTAACCCGAGCGGGGTGGCTCACTGCTTGGATCAGGTGGGACGACCTTTTTGGGAGCTGGCCCCTGGCCTGCGGGGTTGTCTTCTGCGGTAGTCATCAACCGATGGGTGTGGGTTCATAATAAATATCTCTAGAGAAAATAAGCTAGATTAGAATAAATATTACCTAATAAATAATACTCTAAATATATAGATAGGTGATAAGCTTATTAAGAGTAATAACTTACTAGACTCCATAAAGGATAGAGTTCTAATAATATATATATATATATATATATATATTCCTTAGAATTTATATATATAAAATAAATTATAATATATATATATATATACATATATATATATTTATTAGAGTTTATATATATAAAATAAATCATAATATATATATATATATATAATTCTATCTAATAAGAGTATTAAATAGTCAGGAAATGACGTAATAAATGTAAAAGAAATAGTATTATATGGAGCAAGGGTTTTTAATTTATAGTATATATTCTATTAATTATTATTTAAATCTCTAAATCATATAGAATTTGATCTATTATATTTAACCAAGATGTAATCAAAAATATAAAAAATATAGTATTTTAGTTACTGAATTTCATTATATAAAATAATATTTATTTCAGATTTATTACACAACTAGTTCTTTTCTTAATTACTAATATAAAAAAATTTATATACTTTATATATATATATATATATCTATATATAGCTAGTTAGCATATATGTATACATATATAGGAAAATATAGTATATATATATACTATAATTTTATAACTCTAATAATAAGCTTAAGCTTTAGCCTAAGCTATACTTAATAAAAGGGGCCTCATTTAGTGGCCTCTTTAGGCCTAATGCTATTATGCTTTAGGCATATAATTATATAGCCTTTTTATAAATTAGGCCCTAAATAAGGGTCTAATAGCTTTCTTTTATAATACAATTTATAACTCTTTAAGAAACCCTTTAATAGATAATCTAGGGGTTAACCTATAATAAATAAAGCTTATTTATTTATATTTTCGTTTTAGAATTTAAGTAATAAAACTTAGTTATGAAATTAAGCATCATTAAGCAAGCTACCATACTAAGCAAGCTAACTTTCTACTAGCTCCCCTACTTTAACTTTTAACTATATTTTTTTATATCTTATCATATAATAAAAACTTATAACAAGATATTATTCTAATAGCTATTTAAACTATTAAATCTAACGTAAACCTAACTATTTAATATATAATAAAGATATATAATATTCCTTACTTTATTCTTATTAATAAAATAGCTAGTTAAATTATATAAAACAATACTTACCTAAATTATAAGAGAGTAATGAACATAGAAAGAGAGGTACTTATTTACTATATATTTAATTAAAAATTATAAGAATATATACTTATTCTTAAAGATATTAAAGATATCGTAAATTTCCTATTTTCTAATTATAATAATAGTATTATTAGGGTTAACTAAATAGAAAGACTTATTTAGTTAGATATATATCTTAAATATACATTAATTATATATATTTATAAAAAGGCCTTATACAAAGATCCTAATATAATAAATGTATAATTTAACCTTATATTTAATACTTAAAAGAAATATAATATTTCTAACTTTAATACTTATAATTTTAATAACTTGAGCTTTATAATAAGTATTAGCTTGCTTAAAATTATTATTATATAGTTAAATTAATAAGAGAGAGTAAAATAAATATAGTCTAGGAATTATTAATAAGTAATAAGTATTAAGTTAATTAATAGAGATAGGTAATTCTGATGAATTTGTGCTATAGAATAGCATTCAGTTCAGCATGTGTGTGTTTCGGCAGGGTCGCAGTATGGTGCTCTGAGGCGAATTCGGACGATTGACAATGGTCTGGACAACTTTGTATTGAATTAAGTTGGGCTTCTGTAAGCCCTCCTTATATACCCTCCGACGTCGTCTCACCCCTGGGCACGCTGCGGTAGGCTCTGGTGCAAATTTGCAAATGCCGGAAAATTCGCCCTTCCAACACACCATCTTTGGTTCCAAGCAGCCAGCCAACCATAGCCCTAGCAATGCCCAAATTAAGTACATACAAACTTCAGAAATCAGGCTATCCAATGCACTAAGTCATATACTTTTTGGGTAAGAAATAAGGGTAATGCAGAGGTCTGAATTAAGGTGCAAATGCAGGCCAAAATAATCGACTCACGGCCACCAAACTCATCTTGCGTCACGCACGCACTGGGCGTACTTAGCGAAAATCGCCTGACTCGCAAGTCTAGGGTAACTCCTTGCTAGGAAGTCTAGGGTAACTCCTTACAACGAAGTCTAGGGTAACTCCTTGCACGGAGTACCAACGCCCTGCTGAGCGGTTCCGTTTAACAGTAATATAAACTGTTATTTCTAATTATAAAGGTAAAGATATATCTTATAAGTTAGTATATTATAAGTAGCTTTTTCAATACCTAAGTTATTAAAATAAGTGTAAATAAATATATAATTAATAAAATTATTATAAAATATTTTTAATATTTTAAAAAATGTACCATATTATAGAAAACATATATTTATTAGTTATTACTTCTTAATAAATATAACAGCTATTATTTTATAAATTTAAGTAATATTATAAAGTAAAAAATATTATTACTCTTTATATATCTTTATACTTATTTTATTTACTTTAATTATTTAATATTAAGTATTTTAGCTTATTAAATAAGGCTTATATTATAGAAATTACTTAATTTAATAATGTTTAAATTACTTATATTAATAAGATTAAGTTCTTTCTTGCCTTTTATATTATATATACAAGGACTTTTAAGCTAGAAACCATTAAGGGGGCTTTTAAGAGTATAAGCTTAATCTTATTTAATTAAAAACCTATACTTATTAAGTTAGATATAAAGATTTAAATTCTAATAAGATAGCTAAGCTCCTTAATATTATTTATACTTTAAATCTTCTAAATACTATATAATTTAATAAAAATAGATTTTTAATTAATTTTAATGAAGAATCATATTATTTTATTATCAAAGAAGCTCTTTAATACTAATATTTAATATTATTAATTAGTTAATAAAATGGATATTATTATTAGCTTATATAATTATCTTATTAGCTTAAAAGGCTAATATTTTTTAAGAGGTACATATAGTACTCTTTTAGTATTAAAGGACTAAAAGAACCTATATATAGAATAAAGGAGTACTTTATATATAGGATACTAAGGAAATAATTAATAAAAAGGAAAAAAGGAAGTAGTTAGTTAATAAAATAAGTAGTAGTATTAATAACTTAGTTTATAATAAATTAAGTAACTAATACTATAGTAATTATAGCAATATTAAGTATAATGCATAAATATATAAGAAAGATATAGAATAATTTAGAGACTTTAATTCTTACTAAACTTAATTAATTTTTTTATTATGCTATTATAATTAAGGTTTTAGTATTAATGGTGCTAAAAAGTGGCTTGCTTAGTAAGGTAGCTTACTTAATAGTGCTTAACATTATTTATAAAAATTTAAGGAAATATAGTATTATTTATAAGTATTAGTTTAACTCATTTTTATGGAAATAATTAAGTTTCAGAGGATTACCTTAAATTCTTTCAATAGTGTACAAAGCAGGCCAACACCCTGTATTTCAGCCCCCCCCCCGGCAGCCACCTTGCTTGCCGCTCAGCCGTTTTGCCATGGCGCGGATTCCAAACTCATCCCTGTTCCAAATTTTTGGCCCAAAGGTTTGGCGGCCGGCAGAGACACTGGGAGCTCAGCAGCGCGCTACCAGTCGGAGCTGTCGCGACAGCATCAACCACGCTCAGCCATCCAGACCAACGCCATTCACCTCAGCCCACCGCCTAGGACCTGAAGCACCACTTCACCTGAGTGTGTCACTGCTCTTCAGACATCACACTTTCAAGTGAGACCACAATTCCACCTGCAGATTTCCTTTCGATCCCAAGGCACTTGCTGACTTTGAAGTTGTTCTCCCCAGTCGACCAGTCTTTGCCGATATTTGGGCATTTTCGCTCTGTCGCAATTCTTCCTACCTCCTGCATCGAGCTCCTCTGGATCGACTGGCCTGTTTACCGGATATCGCCACCAAGGGCGCCGCTCGACAGCTGCATACAGCATGGCCTTCTCCTTTGGAACCCAGGCGACGTCGGGGGCAGCATCCTCGTCGACGCCTGCAACCTCGCTGTTTGGTAACCAGTCCTCAGCCCCTTCGACCGGCTTTTCCTTCGGGAGCGCACAAAAAGACAATACTACACCCGCAGGGCAGCCGGCTGCGTCCGGTGGCAGTCTCTTCGGCGGCGCCGGCGCCTTGAAGCCAGCTGGCGGGTCTCTCCTCAGTGGTGCCTCGACGGCCAATGCATCCCCGTCCACTGGTTCGTTGTTTGGCGGTGCTGCCTCCACGGGAACACCCCCGGCAGGCGGCGGGAGCTCCCTGTTTTCAGGATTGAACAACAAGCCTGCTGCCTCGCCGTCCAACATCTTCGGCGGAGGCTCTAGCACTCCATCTGCCTCGGCCGGGGCCACCTCGACGACAGGATCAAGCCCTTTCGGTGGCGCAGCTTCGTCTGGCGGGCTCTTTGGCACTGCCAAACCCGCCGCCAGCTCGACTCCGTCTACAGGTGCCAGTACGGGCAACTCTTTGTTTTCAGGCACCGCTTCAGCAGGACAAGCTACTCCGACAAAGCCCACGTTTGGCGGCATAGGATCCACCACCCCAGCCGGCGCTCCTCCTTCTGACTCGGCCAAGCCAACACCGAACCTCTTCGGCCAGCCAGCTGGCGGTCAAGGATCCCATACCAAGAGCCTGTTCGGCGGGACAGCAGGAGCAACACCACAAGCCAGCTCCAGCCTCTTTGGCAGTGGGTCGACTCCTACGCCTGGGTCTCAACCTGCCGCAACCAACTCCGGTACCTCGAGTCTTTTCGGTACCAAACCCACTCCTACTGGATCAACAGAGAAGCCCGGCCTTTTCTCAGCGTCTACCGGTGCCACCTCGTCATCCCTCTTCGGCACCGGCGCTGCTGCAGCTAAACCGGCTGAGAGCGGCGGCGGCAATACCCTCTTTAGCACGAAGCCTGCATCCACAACAGCAGCAACAACAACTCCAGCGAGCACCGCCGCGACGACGGCTGCTGCTGCTCCATCATCCCTCTTCCAGACCCCCGGGGGTTCTGGCTCTGCTACTTCGGCTGCACCATCCAAGCCATCCTTGTTCTCTCAACCCGCATCTACCACCTCAGCCACCTCGACAACAGCGCCTGCAGCCGCCCCGGCTCCTGCGTCAACCCCTTCTTTGTTTTCAGCTGCTACCACTACCGCACCCGCAGCTTCTTCCAGTACCCCAGCACCATCTACAGGCGCTTCCTCGCTTTTCGGCACAAAGCCTGCTGCCACCACAACCAGCACGTCTGCTACTACCACCACATCAACAGCCTTTAGTTCCCTGGGAAGCGGAGCTGCGTCAGCACCTGCCGGGGCTGGCACAGAGAAGGCTTCAGCTCAGGGTGCGGGCCAGAGCAACATGGCGGCCTCCACCATGGGCCCCCCCTCACAGCTGCCCAGGCTGAAGAACAAGACCATGGACGAAATCATAACACGATGGGCCACCGATCTCCAGAAGTACCAGAAGGAGTTCAAGGACCAAGCCAGCAAGGTCGCAGCCTGGGACCGTCTCCTGGTCGAGAACGGCGAGAAGATCCAGAAGCTCTACCTGCAGACTCACGAAGCAGAGAAGGCCAGCAATGAAATCGACCGACAGCTGCAGTCCGTTGAGAGCCACCAAGCGGAGCTGGAGTCCTTTCTGGACCGGTACGAGAAGGAGGTCGACGACATGTACTCGAAGCAGATTGGCGGCAACGAGCAGCTCGCCGGGCCTGACCAGGAGCGCGAGCGGACTTACAAGCTTGCCGAGAATCTGACTGACCGGCTGGACGAGATGGGCAAGGACCTGGGCATGATGATCACCGAAATTAACGACATCTCAGGATCGCTCAACAAGGGCAACAAGCCTGATGACCCGGTAAGTCGACTGGGAATGCCCTCAACCTTCTCATCTGTGTGGACCCTCTTATTGACCAGTCATGGCCTACAGCTCAGCCAAATTGTTCGTGTGCTCAACGGCCACCTCCAGCAGCTGCAGTGGATAGATACCAACGCTTCTGCCCTGCAGGCCAAGGTGAACGCCGCACAGAAGGCCAGCAACAACATGGGTAGCAAGTATGGCAACCCGGACAGTGATGCGGCGGATGGCTTTTACCGGTCCTACATGGGACGGAGGTGAGGGGCAGGAGGTTGCAGGCTCATCGACCTCAGCCTCAGCCATAGAAGGCCAGACGGAAGGGGGTTACTGGGTGATTCAGGCCATCTAATCGCTCTGGGCACCTTTTTTATTCATATTGCAACCAAGGCAGACAGCGTACTGGAAGGAAACACCATGCAATACGATCACATGCACAGAGCTGGTTGTTTTTCGGGCACGTCTCTCGAGGGGCGAAGAGGGCATAGCAAGAGGAGATAATACGATGACGCGAATGCATGTGTTAATGTACAGTACTTCGCTTCTCGAGGGAGAGTAGTGGTTGTCGGTCGGTCCCCGGAAGGACTGGTCGATGGTGCTTCCATCTGCGTCGGGGGCCATCATGCTGTAATTGGCCATGACCGCTCGCTTGCTATACCACCCGGTTCGGTCGTCCATGATTTCCTGATCATTCTTCCTGTCAGGCGAGGTTTCTCACGTCCGCCTTGTGACTGTCTCCACCTGGCCGCGCCACGGAAGGGGATCCTGATGCTGCTTTAGTTGTGCTCGCCGCCCTGCTCCTTGGTGATCTCGTCACTGTGAAAAGAGGATGCAATTAGCATCACATGTCTCCCTGACGCCGGAGGGGCAGGCCGGGCCCGGGCGGTGTCCGTAGATGCAGTCGCTGCTGTTGCTGCTGCCACTGCCAACGCCGTTGCTGTGGGTGGAGTATGTGGTGGTGTCGGGGACGTACATGTGGTCCGAGAGCTGCTTCAGGTGCGCCTGCTGCTCGGCCAGCTTCTTCTTGAGCTCGAGGAGCTTTTCCTTCTCGCGCAGGCGGATGGCGAAGTCCTCGTTGGCCTTCTCGCGCTTCTGGAAGGCGTCGCTAGAAGGGAACAGCCCCGGTGGCAGGGGCTTACTGTTAGCCTTTCTTTCTTTTTCTCATTGCAAAGATCGTATGCTACAGGCTGCTTCGGTGTGCTGTGTGGCCCTCGCATCATCACACCACATCGCAACCCGCCCAAATAGGCTCCTCCAGTCATGCCCGTGCATGCTAGAGACGTGTGTCGCGCGCGTGATTTGTGGTGTGACCGTTGGCCACCCCCGCTGTTTTACTCGCACTCGGCGTGACCGGCGACGGAGCACTGGCCATGCCTGTTCCACTCGGGGCCGCGGAAACCCCCAGTCAGTCGGCACGGAGGCGGAGAAGTCGGCGGGGCTCGGGCTACTGATTGCACAGCTCTGGTGATGCTTGGTGGTTGGTGGTGGTGATCAACTTACGCCTGGCCTAGGCCCTTGGGCGGAGCTCCCGTGTCGCCGGCAGCCATGGCTCGGGTGGAGACGGAGAAGGCTCTGGTGCTGGCAGGCCGGGCGAGCTTGGTGATGGACTGGCGAAGCATCTTGACTCGATGTTTGTCGATGGGGATGCGCAGAGAGGAGGGGTAGGTAGGTGGTGGATGTCTGGGTTTGAGGATTAGCCCGGGGGGGAAGAACGGAAGGAGGACGGTTACGTTTGTGGCAGAGGCCGACTCACAGAACTAACTTCAATTGGCACCTGGGAGTGCGCCGGTGACGACGGGGTTTTTGGTGCGGGCGTTGTCAGCTGGGAGCTCATACACTACACAGCAAGCAGTGGGCCAATGACGGAATATGTCGGTTGCCTAAGGTCTGAGGCATGAAGAACGGACGAGAAGGGTTTGGGCGATGGGGCCCCGTTCCAATGTTGAATGGGTCGCACCGATCTGCCTTTGTTCCGAGGCTGGCTAGCCAATGAGACTAGCAGGCCATGGGGCTGGCTCTGTGTAGTGTAGGGCAGCTGGATCAGCGGAAGGGCTGAAGGGCTGGCAGTATGTAGTGTACCTACCTAGGTGCCGCTTACGTGGTACCTAGGTAGAAGGTAGTGAGTGTACTTGGGGGGAGTGGGCTCTACAGGGATGGAATTCTCTGAAGTTGGTTGCTTCTTTGGCTGCTAGGAGAGGCGACTTGTCACAACATGGGTTCAATACACTAGTTTGGGTTGCCTCCATACAGGGCCTACCTGAGATACGTAACTTGCCAGGCTTGCCCAGCTAGTTTGAGTCTCTTATTAGCCAAGGCAGTCCAGGTGTGTCTTCTCTGCCTGTAGGCATGGGATCTTGGCTGGGCTCGCTGGGAACATTTGAATAGAGAGAAACCGGCAGCACAGTTTGAATGGATAGTCACAGGTCAGCACTATGCACATAATCAGGCTCCGTCACGAAGTGCAAGTAGATAAGGGTTGCAGCTGGTATCCTGACTGCCTTGTTTTGTCAATACTAGTAGATAGGTGCACCACGCTGATCTGGGCCGCCTGGGCTGTCTGGGCACCTGGGACAACAAGGGGACAGTCGCATGAAATGTGGAGGACTGAAGATGTCTCATGCATCCACAACCGCAGCCCTGGGATCCCATAGCAGTCAGTCACGCCACGCCATGCCATACCGGACGACCACAGCACCTAGGCCACACCTAGGCCTGAAATGGCTGTTGATGGTGTGAAGACACGTGACGAGATACTCGGAGATGAGCCTGTAGTGTATGGTTTGCACACCATAGCCTGGCCTGCCTGGGCTGGCATCTGTCCCTAGGATAATGATGTTGTATCACTGCAACCTGTGAAAGGCAACAGTGGCAGTGAGTGAGTGCATCATACCAGTGGCCCTGGGAAACAAGCAAGCAAAAAGCAAATGAGGCGTGATTTCAATTTCCCCTTCAGGCAAGAGAGGGAGGATGTTATGTATGAGTATGACACAAGGGCACAAGAGAGAACCTCAGCCAGACATAGAGGCATATGTCTAGTCCATTTGATACGGGAGAACATGGCAGAGATAGGACGTGAACTCATACACATCCTGCAGATACACCTCTTGCATAGATGCATGCAGTAGGGACAGACTGGCCCACAGCAGGCTTAGACATGTGCACTAGTTTGTTTGGTTGCCTGGCTTGACTTTTGCAGGTGTCAAGTGCCAGGGAGTCACAGAAAAGTGGGAGTGGGAGTGGGAGCAGAGGCAGAGAATGGCTGAATGGGAGGGTGCAGCGGGCAAGGGTGCGAGGGTGCTTGATGCTTTTGGTGCTTGGTGTGCTTGTGCGGGAATGAAGTGGGTGCGGCCCTTGCACTTCACTGGCGACGCTGGAACTGGGCTGGGCTGGTGTCGGGGAGGGAGGGGCTGCCGCATTGCATGATGGACCCCCCAATTTTCCATCCTACAACCTGTCTACCTGCAACCTCCCCCCCCCCAAATCGACGACTTCAACCATTCCGCTTCCCACCTGCTTTCCTCTCCCTCCCTCAATCTTGCGATAAACCACAATCCTTCTCTCGTGATTTCTTCACCAGTAAACAAAAGCCGAAAAATTCCAAGCCACATCCAGTTTCCATTCATTTGAATCAGGTCAGTCGCCCTCTGCCCACCCCCGCCCCCTCATTCGCAACCCCCTTTCCCAAAACAAACGGTCCCCGCCGCCCGACGGCATCAACCTGGCCTGGTCGCGAGACAACCGTCGCCTTGCATCACTGTCGTCATTGCGACCTTGAGCCTCTTGCCTTCGCATGCCCCCATATGCCCTCCTTGCACTTGCACCTCCTTGCCCCATGCTATGCCCACCTCCAGCTCGATCTTCCTTGCCGCTCAGAGGTCCGGGAGACCACCTGCGCTGGTCGGCCCAGCGGGCGACTCCTGGGCTCGCCGGCCTGGCCTACACGCGCAACCCCACCGCTGAGCGGGGAGCCTCCTTTTTAGTCATGAAGTCAACCACGCGCAACGCTGCTTCAGAACCCCCCCAGCTATCCATAACGTGCTCCCGCTGCTACTCATCTGGTCCCATCCCTATCATTTCATCTTTTGGGAGCAAAGTCAACCTTATCAGCCTCACCCTGCCCTTGCGACCGCTTCCAGGCTCTCTTTTCTTGCCGCCCAAGCCCGAATTCCGACTTTCAGCTGATAGAAAACCCCCGGCTTAGACTTCCAACTCCGACAAAATGGGTCACGAGGATGCCGTCTACCTGGCCAAGCTCGCCGAGCAGGCTGAGCGCTACGAGGGTACGTATCGCGTCTGATACACGGATGTGGCGTCCAACGGGCCGCGCTGACCCCAGGTGCAGAGATGGTCGAGAACATGAAGATCGTCGCCTCCGAGGACCGTGATCTGACCGTCGAGGAGCGAAACCTGCTCTCCGTCGCCTACAAGAACGTCATCGGTGCCCGCCGTGCCTCGTGGAGAATCGTTACGTCTATTGAGCAGAAGGAGGAGTCCAAGGGCAACAGCACCCAGGTGACTCTGATCAAGGAGTACCGTCAGAAGATCGAGGCCGAGCTTGCCAAGATCTGCGAGGACATTCTGGAGGTTCTGGACCAGCACCTGATTCCTTCCGCTAAGACCGGGGAGTCCAAGGTCTTCTACCACAAGATGTAAGGCATCCCGCGCGCCGGCGCGCTCTAGCCGGCTCAGATGCTAATGACACACCGTCCATCAGGAAGGGCGACTACCACCGCTACCTCGCCGAGTTTGCCATCGGCGACAAGCGCAAGGACTCGGCTGACAAGTCCCTCGAGGCCTACAAGGCTGCCACCGAGGTCGCTCAGACCGAACTTCCCCCCACACACCCCATCCGCCTGGGTCTCGCCTTGAACTTCTCCGTCTTCTACTACGAGATCTTGAACGCTCCCGACCAGGCCTGCCACCTGGCCAAGCAGGCTTTTGATGACGCCATCGCTGGTAAGCTCACTACTCAAACCTGGCTGGAACCGCCTTAAGAACACCGAGATCTGGATACTGATGGAACCCACCACAGAGCTCGACACCCTGTCCGAGGAGAGCTACAAGGACTCCACCCTCATCATGCAGCTGCTCCGCGACAACCTGGTATGTCTTTTCCGCAACTGACGCACAGGCGCAGAAGCTAACACTATCTTAGACGCTCTGGACCTCGTCCGATGCTGAGGCCGCCCCTGCGTCGAATGCGGGCGCCACCGAGGGCACCGCTACCACCACCGAGGAGAAGCCCGCAGAGCCTGCCCCCGAGGAGTCCAAGGCTGCCGAGTAAGCCAAGGCATCGCGCACTTTTCCCTCTGTCGTCGTGACCGGATTGGTTTACAATGCTTGATCCCCCTGGAGGAAATCGGTGTCAATGGAGTGCGGTTTCGGAGAAATCAAAGAAATGCGGCATGGTTTACTCGACGCAAATACACAAAGACGGACGATTTTTGAAGTCAAATCCACCACGGGGCTAAGAAGCATTTTGGAGTTCTCTCTCTTCAAATCGCTCTTATTTAGACTCTAATGACGGAAGGACCATGATCGTCTGGACAATAAACATGACTTGACTTTATCCTGCTTTTTTTTTTAAACACTGATGGTTTTTAATGGCCTCTCTCATTCCCAGCTTCCGACTTACATAGTCTAGGTAGTTTTATCGGAATGAGTACCTCCTACACAACCCACGTATCTCGGTCTCGAGGCTTCCTGCTGTGCCCGCTCGTAGATGCGCTTAAAAAGGATGCTCCATCTCACACGCGGAGCTTGCTTGGTATGCCAGCGCGCGCATACTGTTGTAGGTCCAGCCGAGGCGCGTCGCGGTACAGTGTCATGTATCAACCAACCGTTGACTGCCAGTAGAGACAATCCTGAGCTGCACGGCCCTCATCTGTCTGCATCAGTCACGCCCCGGCTGACGGTGTGGAGTTACTGGTTTAAGACCGTCTGTTCTCATGCAACTCTGAACTTCAGCCCGACTGGTCCGTTGACCGGGCCGCGTGGTCCAAAGACCCTCTTCCACGTGCGACATCGCTGTCACCATGACTACCTCCTTGGGCCGCCCCCGCCCATTCCCCTGCTATCGTCAGCACCAACACCACTAGCTTGACCGCCAGCGCTCTCCTCGTCCACCTCGTCATCATCGTCGTCGACGACGACAGCGAAGCACACCTTCAGCCATAGGCTGCAGTCCTGGCAGCCCACGACCAGCTCGCCCAGCTCGCCGGCCTCCTCGAGGTCATCCTCGCCGAAGGTGAAGCCCTCGTCGTTGCCGCACCTGCAGCCGCGGTGCCACCGCGTCGTGGTGGCTCCGGTGCCGCCCTCCTCGGTGTAGTCCAGATCGTCCAGGTCCACCGTCTCTATCCCCGTCTGGAAGGTGGTGTCGCCGCCGCCAGTGTGGGATGGCCCGCCCGCGGGGTTGCAGGCGAGGGCGAGGCGGCGGTCGTAGGCTACGCGATCTGCTTGGTGCGAGAGGGTTGTGTATGCGCGCGTTATCTGGTCTATTGTTGGGGGAGGCTGTGACCATGATGATGATGATGTTGTTGTTGTTGTTGCTGTTACTGCCGCTGCTTTCTGGGGCGCGTTGGTCTTGTCCGGGTGGTGGCGGAGGAGGGCCCGGTGGTAGGCTTGTTTTATGATCCTGGGGATCTGGTCCTTGCTTGAGTCCTCTATTAAACTTTTCGGTATGGCTAGGACCTCATAATGGGTTGGTTCAGCCATCACGGACGGCGATGCTCGAGGTGGTTGAGCAATGTGGTTGGGAAGACATTCTCACTTGCACTTGCGGTCGAAGATTTTCTCCAGAATTGGAAGTGCAGATCACGTGCTACGATGCTAGACTGGCTTCGTCGCAGGAGGCGGGCCTTCGCATCTTGGGGATATGTACTCAAACCATGGTTCGGTGTAGCAAGGGGTCCTTCTGCTGGATCACCTCAGGCGCTCGCCGTTTTCGAAGTGTAAAGCGATCCTGCACCTCAGGGGTTTATGCCGCGGCTTGGCAGTATTTGCAAAGCTTCGGTCACATGGGGGTCGGAGATAGTCACACATCCAGCTGCTGTATACCATTGGGTTTTCTGTTGGAAATCTTGACGGCGCAATATCATCATGCGCAAGGGTGGTTTTGATACATCTTTGTACATGGTGAGCAACCACCCTATCGTGACCCTGCTCCCTATTTGGGCCACCTGGTCCAGTTCTTCCTCCCAACCTGCGAGACGTATTAGCACTATTCCAGAGTTGGCCTTCAAGTGACAAGAAACATACCGCTTTCCACTCCCGGATGAGTGCCGGCATCTTGAGCATGGCTTCTCTCCTCTTCTCCATCCTGGTGTAGCGCGGTTAGCCCACGGCCCGCCCGTCGTCACTGCGCGCAGCAGCCAGAGGTCCAGGACGTACTTTGTGGCCAATTGCCTCTCGTGGATCTTTCCCTTGACCTGCTGGTCCACGCCTGTTCCCTTAACCCTCAGGCCGCACTTAACACGGTGCTTAAGCTGCTCCTCGGTCTTCTTGGGCGTGAAGGGCAGCAGCTCCTCGACGCCGTTCTCCCGCGCCAGCTTCACCAGATCCGCCTGCCGCCTGAGCGAGTACACGGGATTGTGGACCTTGCCCGTGGGGTGGAACTTCTTGGGCAGGAACGGGTTCCGCCGCTCCTCCTGGTAGGCCGTCCTGGGGTACTCGCCGTCCGGGCTGCGGTTGAGGATCTGGGCCGGCGGGTAGCGCGCGAAGAAGCGCTGCAGCTTGGGCGGGAGCGTCTTCGCCAGGCTGACGTACTGCGATGCGTTGGTGGTCGTCATGGTGGTGCTGTCTCGGCCGCCCTCCTCCTCCCGAGATGCGGACGTCGGATGGCTTTGGAGGTTTGATGCGACTGGCGCAGTTCGAGGGACGGGCTGCGCTTCAAAATTCGGCCGGCAGCATGCATGGCTTGCCCGGCAGGCAGCACGGCCCGGCACCTCGTGCGCCGGTCTCCATATACGGAGTACTGACCACCCAACCTCAGCTTAGACAGCTCACCGATGTACCCAGCTACCTAGATAGGCACCTAGTCAGACGAGCATCCTGCACGACCTGGACAGGGGCGACCAAAGTAATCATGACACCGATGGTTTTCCACCCGTCCATCCGTAGGTGGTTACCCCTGCGGCAAGTCGCGGACCATTCTTCCAGATAAGCCGATAAGCGCACAGACCAGCCATTGCCGTCATTTAAATACGCCGCGGCACAGTCGCATAATCCCAGAGCCAAGCCCAGCGACAACCACTCCAAGGCATCTCCCGCCATGGATTCTACGAAGAAAAAGGCTCCCCTCGACCTCGAGGAGCTGATCAGAAAGAAAAAGGAGGCCGATGCGGCAGCAAAGAAGCCTCGCTTTATACCAAAAGCCCAGAGACTGGCGCTGCAGGCCAAGAAAGCCGAGGAGGAGAGGGCGCAGGAAGAGCAACGCGAACGGGAGCGGAAAGAAGTCGCTGAACGATCGAGACGAGAATTCCTGGCCCGCGCCGACCCCGGGTATCAAGGGCAGCCGTCATCATCGTCTTCCGTGCCGACGGGCCCCAAGGCGATGCGACAGAATGGGCCCACGAATGGCTCGACCGACAGGAAGAAAGATGCGGACGAGAAGGGGAGCCAGGGCAAGAGGAGCTGGGAGGACGAGGAGGAGAAGCGCCGAAGAGAGAGATACATGGGTCCTTCAGTGAACGAGAGCACATTTTCGGCGAACAAGAAGCGGAAGAGGACGGGAAACAAGTTCAACTTCGGCTGGGACGCCTCAGAAGACACCAGCAAAGAGCACGATCCTATATATGCACAAAAAGCGTCGTCCCTGATCGGCTCCAGCCGGCTGGCTGGATTCGGGGACGAGGCAAGAGAAGAAAACGCCAGAAACTTTGCCAAAAAGCTGGCTGAACGGGACCCCCAACGCGCAAAGGAATACTGGGAGCAGTTCGAGGCGGCCCAAAAGAAGCTGGCAGCTCGAAACACTCTTGGAAGGCACTGGTCGGAAAAGGATCTCTCCGAGATGCGCGAGCGAGATTGGCGAATTTTCAAGGAAGACTTCGGCATTGCTACAAAGGGCGGTGCTATTCCGAACCCCATGCGAAATTGGACCGAGTCGGGCCTACCAAAAGACCTGCTCGACGTCATCAAGCAGGTCGGCTACGATGACCCCTCGCCCATTCAGCGAGCCGCAATCCCTATAGCCTTACAGGCTCGTGACCTGATCGGAGTGGCGGTGACAGGTTCGGGCAAGACTGCGGCATTCCTCCTCCCCCTTCTGGTCTACATCCGGAGTCTTCCGGCACTGGACGAGTACAACAAAGCCGACGGCCCCTATGCCCTGATCATGGCGCCGACCCGTGAACTTGCCCAACAGATTGAGTCAGAGGCCAAAAAGTTCGCGGAACCGCTGGGCTTCAACACAGTCAGCATCGTTGGTGGACACTCTCTCGAAGAGCAGGCCTTTGCTTTGAGGAATGGTGCCGAGATCATTGTTGCAACACCGGGGCGTCTGAAGGACTGTATCGAGCGACGACTCCTGGTCCTCTCACAGTGTTGCTACATAGTCATGGATGAAGCAGATCGAATGATCGATTTGGGCTTCGAGGAGGCACTGAACAGGATTCTGGATGCCCTCCCTGTCACCAATGAGAAGCCAGACACCGAGGACGCCGAGGACGCACTGCTGATGAAACAGAACATCGGTACCAAGGACCTCAAGTACAGACAGACTATGATGTACACAGCCACTATGCCGCCACTTGTCGAGAAGATCGCCAAACAGTACCTCCGACGGCCGGCCATAGTGACGATCGGCAATGTCGGCGAGGCCGTCGACACAGTTGAGCAGCGTGTGGAGCTCATCAATGGGGAGGACAAGCGGAAGAAGCGCCTCGGAGAGATCCTCCACTCTGGCCAGTACGATCCGCCGATCATTGTCTTTGTCAACATCAAGCGGAACTGCGACACGGTCGCCCGCGATATCAAGCGGCTCGGGTTCAACGCTGTCACGCTGCATGGCAGCAAAACCCAGGAGCAAAGAGAGGCGGCGTTGGACTCTGTACGAAGGGGCGAATCGAAGATCCTGGTGGCCACGGATCTTGCTGGACGTGGTATCGACGTTCCGGATGTCTCACTCGTCATCAACTTCAACATGGCGCCCAGCATCGAGGCTTATACGCATCGTATTGGTCGTACGGGGCGTGCTGGCAAGAGTGGTGTTGCCATCACGTTCTTGGGCACCGAAGACGACGACGTCAAGTACGACCTGAAGCAGATGATCATGAAGTCGCCTATATCCAAGGTACCAGAAGAGCTCAGGCGGGATCCGGCGGCTCAGCAGAAACCAGCCAGGGCCCGGAAGACAGAGGCGCCTTCGTTTGGAGGCAAGGGAGGTTGGTAGATGGCCTAAGCGGCCAGGGTTAAGCTACGTAGCCTTCGTGAATACCTATCTACCTCGGTAGTTTCGTATTGACCCTAATCATTGAACCTAAGGTGACCAACATAGACGCGGACCTTGGCAACCACGGCCCAGCGACATGTCCACCTTGTATGCCTTGCCCTCACCTTCGCAACTCTCCCGTGGGACACCACTCCATGTCCTCAAAGGAGCGCTGAAACAACCTCTTTAGGATAGTCTTACGCCTCCTGGAGGATAGATGCTTATGGTAACTTGGTGAACAATAACCTCCCGTGAAAGAAGTTTGCGAGCCTTTCTTCGGCAGCGCGTATGGATAAAAATGTCTCTTGCAATCAACCGAGGCATTCCCCATGACCCTTTCCAGCCTCTCAGAAACGGACTTTTGGATGACTCCAGCGGAGGCAGTCGGAACCGAGTCCTCACGCGCACGCCAAACTTGGTCTCGTCAACAGCCTCGGATCCGGCTCGACGCCATGTGTCCACCTGCTTGCGGAGCTGGAGCAGGCCATTATCCACCGCGCCAAGAACCGCAATCAAGTCATTGATGGCCGAGACCAGGGACTTGGCGTGCGCCATCAATATGAGCTGCTGACCTCGTGTAGGATACGGAACCCGGGTCCTGGAACCTGCCAGTAAGGGGCGGTAGGCTTCTAGCTGAATCCCCCCGGTTTTTCCAGTCGAGCTCATTCAAGTGTTCAGGTGTGCTCATGCAGTTCTACAGTAGTATGAACAGATCGCTGCGGATCTCCTGGTTAATGGTGTGCGAGGGCCCTCCCTCCGTCCTGCTCAGGGCTGCCCGCCAGGAGCGGTCCGGGCGACGTGGAACTCTGTGCAGTCATAAAGGTGTACCCTATAGAGAGGAAACCATTGTCATGTGTGCTTGAAATGGACCGGGTTCACCGGACATACGGAGTAGAGGCCCCAGTCTCGATCCTACATGATTTTTAGTGTGGTGTACTGTGCATGTAATAATACTAGTGTAGTGTAGAGGTGCCTTGGGCCCCTGCCCGATGGATCTGATAAAAACCCAGCAAATCTTATCAGATCCCGAGGGTTTGTATGGTTTGCGGCTGGCGCCACCCAGCCCGCATCGACCCGACGCTTCATCATAGGCTCGCTCCGCCACGGCTAATAAGGAAAACTATGAAGACGGGGGACACAAAATCTCGCGCAACGCTGCCCGCACAACGCAGACTTGAAAACACGAGCCCAAATGCCCTGAACTACCGCTCCCCTCCACGCACCTCCGGCGCCCTCTGCGCCATGTGCACCCAACTGCCCAGCCCACTGTCGGTCGAAGCTCGAGGCCGATCCTGACGAGCCGTGACTGGTGGCTGCGCATGCGCCTGGCCCGCTTCCGGCCTGCAATATCCTTCAAGTCGGTCACCAACTCCCCCCTCCCTTCTCGACACTGCCTGGCTCGCTCTCCTGCCTTCCTGCAAGGCCCAACCACTCATCACCTCCTCGTTGCGCCGTTGGCTGCGTGCATTTGCGACAGCGTGAGCTGGGTGCGCCGCCCGGCTCGTGAAGGTGTGCTCGCCCCAATCCTGGCGGCTACCATCAACGCTCCTCGCCCTCCCACATCGGTTGCGCCGCTGCACATTCCCGTCGACTTGACACGACACCTGTCCAGTCAGAACGCGCATTGACTGACCGGCTCAAAAAGGCCTGCCTGATCAGGCTGCCAGACGCCACTCTCGCCAACGGGTCCCAGAGCACCGGCTGCACAGCCCTCACCCCGCGCGACACAACAACCAATATGACCTCGACTCAGATATCTATGGATACGCCTCGGCCGGCCTCAGTTACTGCACCGTCGGATGTCAAGAAGCGAACGGCGGCAATCGAGTCCATCGAGGACATCCTGTATGGATCGGTATGCACCGCCATCTCACCGTGACTCAGTGTTCGGCTTGCTAACCGACACCCTACAGGTCGCTGGCATAGTTGGAAAATACATCGAGTACCCCTTCGACACGGTCAAGGTCCGCCTCCAGTCACAGCCGGATCACCTTCCTCTACGCTACAGAGGGCCCCTGGACTGCTTCCGCCAGTCCATCAGTGCAGATGGCCTCCTGGGCCTGTACCGCGGAATCAGCGCGCCGCTCGTGGGTGCAGCCGCCGAGAACAGCAGCTTGTTCTTCTTTGAACGGATGGGGCGGGAGACTTTGTACAAGACCGGGCTCTGCGCCCGTGACGCGCCGATGCCCCTCCCGGCGCTGTTCTTCACGGGAGCCTTCTCAGGCGTCTTCACATCATTTGTCCTGACGCCCATCGAGCTCGTCAAGTGCAAGATCCAAGTGCCGGAGCACGAGGCCGGGGCGCCCAAGGGGGCCCCGCTCAAGCCGCTCAACGTCATCAGGGACGTCTTCCGGACCGACGGGTTCCTCGGCTTCTGGCACGGCCAGATGGGGACGCTGATCCGGGAGGCGGGGGGGTGTGCGGCGTGGTTCGGGTCCAAGGAAACCACCTCCAACTTGTTCATGAAGCACAACCTGAAGAAGGCCACCTCGCAGGCGCAGAGGGACGAGATGCTGGCCAACCCCCTGCCGCTGTGGCAGCAGGCGCTGGCGGGTGCGTCGGCCGGCGTGGCCTACAACTTCCTCTTCTTCCCCGCCGACACCATCAAGTCGCGCATGCAGACGAGCCCCATCGACGGGTCGAGCGTGAGGAGGTCGTTCTGGGCAGAAGGGGTCGCGCTCTGGCGGCAGGCGGGCCTGAGGGGCTGCTACAGAGGGTGCGGCATCACATGCCTGCGGTCAGCACCAAGCTCCGCCTTTATTTTCATGGTGTTTGATGGGTTGAAGAAATATGTGCCGCTCTCATGAACGGGATACCCAGGCATAAATCACACACAGGGAGTGTGGGAGAGAGACATAGATGGCATAGCTTGTCGGCCAAGACCCATGCAGATATAGAGTTGATTTCTCATTTTTGTTGAGGTTCGGAATAGAGTACAAGACATAGATAGACGTAGGCTGCCCCTTAGATGACACGAAGCCGGGGGAAAAAGGCTTCTCGGTTTGTTTTATCAATTTTCTTTTCCCAAAAAAAATTGCGTTGGACACGAATTCCATTTACCTTGAAGCAGCCATGCTCATGCTTAGTGGGAGACAAACGGAGTGAGAGGAGCGCGTTAGCCAAACAGAACAAGTGGATGCTCGATATCTCAACTCCAGACACAGTACACACACACACACACACACACACACACACACACACAAAGTTGCCGAACCTCGACCTGCGTGGCACAGTGGGGCGGCCTCACAGCAGCTCACTGCCTCTTGAGGTCCTTGTCCTTGAAGCTCCAGCCGTTCAGGTGCCCCGCCCCGGAGCAGAGGTAGGTCGCGAAGCTCAGCCAGCCGAGGTAGGGCAGCATGCAGTAGCCGGCAACCCTGTCGATGTGCCACCAGAGGCTTGTGAGGTAGACGTTGAGGCCGAGGAGCGCGACGATGTCGACAGTGGCCTCGATGGGGCGCTTCAGGCCGAAGAAGAGGGGCATCCAGGCCAGGTTGAGGCCGAGCTGGATGGTGTAGAGCGTCGCCGAGTGCTTCGTGTCCCTGATGAGCTGCGGCGTGGAGGTTAGGGGGTCAAGGCCGGCGGCGATGGCGCGGTGGGCGGCGTAGCCCATCAGCCCATAGAGGAGGGTCCAGGCCGGGCCGAAGACGTAGGGTGGTGGGCGGAAGGGGGGCTGCTTGATGGTCTGGTACGTGTTTTGGGTCTCCTTTGCTGTTGTGGATGTCAGGCCGGGCTGTCGTGCAACAGAGCAATAATCACATGGCTGGTGGGCGGGCTGCATGTGTACTCACGCCGTGTGCTGTATCCAACCGCGGTCCCCAGGCCAACTGGCAGGAGTATGGATGCGGCCGGGTTGGCGAAGACGCTGTGGGGGATGGTCAGGGCGGGTATATAAGTCGTCATGGTCGCGAGTCGAGCTGGATCCGAGTCCTGTGAGTGATGCGAGCCGTGGCTGCGAGGCCTTCTTTTGTATCTGTGGGAGAGGTGGTGTTTGAGGGACTCATCAGGCCACTCACTCACTGGTGGTGAGACTCGCGGTCCCTGCGGGCATCTATGACGACATGCAACGAAGCATGTGAGCCTCGGGCGGCAATTGAGCCAAGCACAGTATTTGTTTGTTTGGAAGTCGGGTGCACCGGACATGTACAAGCCCACTGCACTCCAAATGCCGGATTCAAAACTTCAGAACCCCCCCACTGACGGCGGCTCCCAAGAAATCAACTCCAACAGAACATTTGTGATAACAGCCTTGAATTAATTACCTAGTGTAGAAGACCAGAGACTCCGTATATATATGCCTATACCCCAATGCTTCTTCCAGCACCCAAAAACATTTACGTCTGGAACACTCGCACTCATACACAACACCTACATCGAGAAGGCCTACACCCACCCACCCACAGTGCCGACGCCTAGAGCAACCACACCCAGGCCATATTCAAGCATGTAGATGGGACCTGTGAATTGGACGTGGGTGTTAAATACGGGTGCAGTGGTGCAGGCCAACACAGGCACCTCGGTTTGTTGACCATGTACTCTTTTAGTACCGACTGCTTGGGTTTGCATGGGCGTGCTTATGTCAGACGGCGCCAGCCCCGGGTCGGCGGCTCTTGTTGGCCTGGCGGCGTGGCCCGCCGACTTCTCCCTCTCCTTCAACCACCAGACCAGACCTACCTCCCTGGATATCCACTCCTGGGACCAGAGGACGGCCAGCTGCTGCATCTCGCAACCACGCAGCGCCTGCATCCCGGCTCGTGTCTTTGGTCGCGCAGCCGCCCTCTTCACGATTGATTGTTCGTCCTACCTTTTCCCGTTGAGTTTCGGTCCCCCTTTGTGGAATCACCACCCCCCCGTTTCTTGCCGTGTCCCCAAGACGATAGCTTCAGCTCTGCTTCTTACCCTCCCGCCCACTTGTCGCATTGATCGTCGTTTGCTTGCCTTATCAAGCAGCAAGCCATCATATCCCACTTCTTGTCCTCTTACCTCACCATCGTTTGCTACAGACGGAATCTGCCTTGCTGCTGGTCTTTTCTCATCCAATCGCTCAGCCCTCGTGCCGTCTCCAGAACCACCTTCATCCTTCTTTTCAAACTGTCCTGGTCAGAATGTTTTCTCTAACGGCAATCACTTCGCCAAACATTAGGCTTCCTCTTTCCTCCAGTACCCGCCAAGTGCCTGATATAACCTGACCAGTGCCGCTGCAAATCCCGCCGGCCTTACTTGTTGGCTGAAGCTCCTCTCCCGCGCCGCTCGAGGGAACACGACAGCTCAGGCGCCATGGATTCCTACTACAGAGACTCTGCTCGCTCCCCGGCTGACAGGGCTTGGGGCCGCGATGACTCGAGAAAGATGGACAGGGCGGACGATAGCTTCTACCGCGGGAGATCTCCTGGTATGTCCCTGGGTTTATTGTCACCTCCTGCCGACTCTGTTCATCGCAACTCTTGCTCACTGTTGGCCCACACACAGGCCACGACCGGCGCCGCTCCAACCGTTCTCGATCGCCCCTGCCCGTCGACCGGTATGAGCCCAGGCGGGCCCGTGAAGACTACCCTCCTCGCGAGCGGGACGACAGGCGCCGTATCACATCTCCGCCAGCCAACATTGACCGATATGTGCCTGGGCAGGAGGCAACTGCCCCCCAGCCCGTGGCTGCCAACCCCATTCAAGACCCCTTGAAACTGCCCTATCAGGTGGGCTTTTCCTACTTCGGCGAGTGGTGGCGATTAAACGAGAAGGTCAAGGAGGAGAAGGAACGACAGCGTACTGGCCGCCGGCGGGAGCCTGTCCGTGCCAATACCCAGGAGGAGCGCGACAAGGAGAAGGCCAAGATCCAGGCTGCCTATGACTCGTACAAGGAGAGCCTGCAGGCAAAGATGGCCAAGACCTTTGTTCAGCAACACAAAGACGAGCAATGGTTCCGTGAGCGCTACGTCCCCGAGGTTCGAGACCCCTTGAAGGCCCAACTCACAGAGTTCCGAAAGGGCCAATACACCCAGTGGGAGCAAGATCTCGAATCCGGCACCTTCGACGAGTTTACTTTGGAAGGCATCCCAAAGAGTGAGAGCAACGGTGCTGGCGGTCTTGTCGAGAAGGAGGAGGGCGAGGCCACTGCAGCAAACGAAGTCTTGGGAGTCGGGGACCTGGTCCCTGCTACGAGCTCCGACCTCCGTGATGAGAACCTCTTCCAGCCGACCCTCCTCATCAAGACGATTGCTCCTAGTGTGAGCCGTCAGAATCTGGAGGCGTTTTGCAAGGAGCACCTTGGGGAGGAAGAGGGCGGTTTCAAATGGCTCTCGCTCAGCGACCCGAACCCGTCGAAACGGTACCATCGCATCGGGTGGATCATGCTTCACCCGGCCGCCGAGACTGGTACCATCATCGATCGCGCAGACCCAAAGGAAGAGGATGAGGATGGTGACATCAAGGTTAAGAGCCCTGGGCCGTCGCCTTCAACTGCCGAGAAGGCTTTGGAGGCCATCAACAGCAAGACGGTGAAGGACGAGGTCAGGGGCGACTTTGTGTGCCACGTTGGTGTTCACAACCCCCCTGCCAACCCGCGCAAGAAGGCGCTGTGGGACCTATTCTCGGCTCCTGAGCGTATTGACAAGGATCTGTCTCTTGTACACCAGCTCGTGAACAAATTCGAGGCGGATTATGGCTCCGATTTCAACGCCGTCCTAAAGGTTGAGGAAAAGGTCGATGAGCTCAGAAACGCCGGACGCCTACAACCTGCGATCACTTCTGCGGTCAAGAAGGAGAGGATCAAGAAGGAGCGATCAGTCAACCTAGACGAGGCTATGGATGAGGGGGAGGAGCCCGACCCTGAGGATGACGACGAGGAAGAGGGTGCCATTGACGATGATGAGGTCGACAACGAGGAGCTTCTGATCAAGAAGAAGCAGCTCGACCTCCTCATTGAGTATCTGCGCCGTGTTTTCAACTTCTGCTTCTTCTGCGTCTTTGAGAGCGATTCGGTTCACGAGTTGACTCGGAAGTGCCCCGGAGGTCACCTTCGTCGACCCAGGAGCACGCTTTCTTCTGCGGCGAAGGAGGTCGCTCGTGCCAGCGCTCTAGGCGAGCCCCTGCCCAAGAAGCGCCCGGACACCGCTGACCTCGAGGAGGGCGAGACGACTGAGCCAGATCGAAAATTCAGAAACGTTAGCAAGTCTGAGCAACAGCTCCAGCGCGCCTACAACTGGGTCAAGACATTTGAGGATAAGATCAAGCAGATTCTGGAGCCAGACTCGGTCGATATCCGAAAGCTCGGCGGTAAGCCCATTGACGAAGCTGTGAGCGAGGAGATGGCCAAGTTTGTCAAGCAGGAAGACGAGCACAAGTGGCGTTGCAAAGTCCCCGAGTGCCAGAAGCTCTTCAAAGAGGAGCACTTCTGGCGGAAGCATGTTGAGAAGCGGCACGGGGACTGGCTGGACACTCTCAAACAAGACGTAGGTCCAATTGTAAGTAGTCTAGTCTGCGCGGTCCGACTTGCTAACATACACCCAGTTCGAGTTGATCAATGCGTACGTGCTTGACCCCGCTCACATTGCGCCGTCGCGAACGGATGCCAACTCTAATGGTCATTTCCCGCCGGCGAATGGTCAGGCGCCAACAGGAACGCCGCGAGGATTTAACCTTGGAAATTATGGTCTGAACAACATGCTGCCTATGGGATTCCCTCCCATGCCGAATTTCCAGCAGATGTTTGCGGGTGCCATGGGCAGCACCGCAAGCTGGAACCAGCCCAGCGGAGGGGACGACCGTGGCGGCGGCCCCGTCCGCCGGGGTGGGGCGTTCAACTCCACCGGGAGGGGTTACAACAATAACCGATCCAACCCGTATGACCGGCCACGGAACCCTCGCTTTGATGGCGGGATGGGCGTTGGCATGATGGGTGGCGGCCGCCCTAACCGCGGAGGTCGCTGGGGAGACGGGGCCGGCGGCGGAGCGGCCGTCGGGCCTCGCGAGGCCATCCAGGGACGTACGCTGAAGAGCTACGAAGACCTGGACCAAGCCAGCGGTGGAGGCGGTGGGGAGCTGAACTACTAAAAATTCGGGGAACCCCTCGTTGGGTTTTTGACATTTCGGAAGCGTTTCCTCTCCATCCCTGTCAATTGGGGCTGCATCAGCTGCTGAGGTCACTCGCGTTGGTCCTCGCCGTATATCCCATCGGATCGGAATGTGGCGTTCAAGACAGCCTACAAAAAGACTTTTGATGTCTGGAAGGATGCGCTGTACATTAGACATTGATTTTATTGCTTACTTGTTCGTAGTGGGCTGGGTTGCCTGTGGGTTCAGACTAGCAAATTAAGGCTTGATTTTTAAGACTTTGTCAAAGTTATAATATCTTGTGTGGCAGTCGTGTTGTTCATTGGTCTGTTTATGGACTGTCGCGGTATGTTGTCTTGTTCCGTACAAGTACAGTAATTCTCAGGAAAAGTTCTCAAGATGTAAGTTTCTAACAAGGGCGGCCCTAAGTGAAAAAACACCCAGCAACTCCTCTGCTCCAGGGGTCAAAAGTAAAGTTGGCACCAAGGAACGCCTCCAAGAAACAAATATCCAAGGAGCCAATCCTCAAGTTCCCAAAACAAGAGCTCGCTCCCAGAATCCCTCCCATCTGAGAAACGCCACAGTTTCCATCCCAAATCATCCATAAGCTATCCAGCTTGCTCTTATTATGGTCCTCTCCGTTGGGACCAAGTGTTGGCTTCTTGATTAAAGGAGGAAGAAAGATCCGGGGGGGGGGGGCGGTGGTGAGAGGAGGTTGGCAAGGCTGACAAAGGCATACCGGAAGGCAAATAGGGCCCTGGATTCAAGGGCTCACCGGAGTCCAAGTCCAGAAGGAAATGGTGTGTGTCTGCTGAAAAGTTGCAAGCTAAGATGCAAAGCGGCTGACAGACAAACCGTAGGTATGCTCAGGGATCCGAAACTCCTGCAAATGGGCATACGCCCACAGTTGCTTACGCATGCTTGTACTTTCGGAGCAGCAGCAAGGCGAGCTTACCACATATCCTTGATACGTCCCTCATCTGCCATTTCCTGGGCCGTGGGAGAGTCATGCCTGAGATCCTCCAGCGATGTCTGGCCTGGGAGGCGGACCAGGAGGAACCGGATAACAAGACCACCGTCTGAATTGTGATGGCTCGTGTCCCGCTTGACGATCTCGTACAGGCCGTCGTAGCGGAATCCGACAGAGGGCGCGTAGGCCGAGGATTTCTTTGCACCCCGGAGGACGCGGACGGGGTCGCGCGTGGTAAGCGATCTCATGAGAGCCGTGGCGCCCGGGCCATCCGAGATCTCGTCCCGGTTCTTGTTCTTGTCGCTACCAGGTACCGAGTACCAGAGGGACTCTCCGCGGCTATGGTGTTGATGTTAGCCGACTCTCATTTCAGTCATCAAAGTTGAGAGGCTTGAGGACTCACTCCTCGTCGACTGCCGCGTACGTTCCGGACACGATGGTGCTATACGTGCCACCCTCCTTGGTGCCGTAAATGCCAGCCTGGAGCGAGCCGTGAGCGCCGTGATAGAGGGCGCATATCTGTCTGGGAAACCAAGCACCCAGGGCTAGGCCGTTGTGGCCATGAACGTTCGCCGAGCGCTTCTTGTAACGGTACCGTGGGTCAATCTGGTATCTCTTGCTGACCTGCTTCACCGCTGCCATCTGAGTTAGACAATCATCATGGTCCCCAGTGCACGGCGAGCTTGTGCTTACCGATGCCGTGCATGATTCCGTTCAAGCCCCAGATCGCGTGGTCAACTGGAGGCGATATGACACTAACTTTACCGCTCCCTGTGTTGCTGCCGGTCGTGGCAGGCGCAGCTGCCGTGGTTGGGGAAGTGGCTTCGCCGTCATCGCCAGGGTCCAAGTCCTCGTCATCCTGTGCGGCCACACTGGCACCCCAGTTCGCACCCCGGAAGCGCTGGAGGAGCGCCTCTGCGCGCTCCTTGATGTCGCCAGGGAAGTAGACACCGTGTCGGTTGACGAGCTCGAGAGCTCCCTCGATCTTGGTGCTGTTGCGAAGGCGCGGCGTCATGTCGGTGTCGAACTCAAGCAGGTCCAGGAAATCACGGACATCCTCCAGCTGCTTACGGAACTTACCCTCCCTCACGTCAAGGTCTGGGATGCCACGGGCCTTGATGCTGGCCTGAGCAAAGTGGGTGAGGGAGTGTTCTCGTACATAAAACCACCTCACCCTGTCGCCGAGAGCGCGCTCGACCTTGGGGTAGGTGATCGTGGACGCGTTCGCGCCGCTCGGCTGGCTTTGAGCTGCCATTCCGAGATTCCTCAGTATCACTGGGGTTTCTGAGTAACAACTTCTCTGTTAGTTTAGGAGTCTCAAAGGGCTCGACCTTTTCTTGGCCCTGAGTCTTTTGATTTTCAGGAGTAAAGGCAGCCCGGATCCCACGGGTCAAGAATACAGGCCTTGCCTGCCCCTGAGGACTATTCCAGAGGACATGGTTTCCTGGGCCACCGGGACGTGAGAACTTACCAGTTGGTTTTGGTGTTGGCGTGATGTTATTCCGAGTGGTTGCGAGGCAAGATGTTTTGAGGAGGGCAGTGACGACCTCGGGAGACAAAGGCAGCTGCTGATAGGAATCTTGGTCAAGTTGATGCAGAACCAATGCGGAGGGGGACCGGACTTAGGATTTTGTGTTTTGGGTGAGGTCCAGAAGGATGATGTTGTTGCGTGCTGCTGCGAGGTGATACTTGCTGCATGAGCAGAGCTGTGTGTGGAAAACGAAACCTACCCTCCCCTGGTCTGTTGTTGCTTAATCCATCCTGGACAGTGCTTGGTTCCCGCAGCGATGGCCCGGGGGCGCAACAAGCTTACCCTGCGAGCTACAAGACACGGGCGAACAATGCTGGTGCGCCGAGAGAACTGACTAAAACATAGTATGATATCTTTTTGAAGCATCTTATGAGCTGTTCCGAACGTCCTGTATCGTGAACTTCGTAGGATGGAGAGTGCAGTCTTTAAAGGTACTTACTTATACTTAGTATTTGGCCACTCAGAACGGGTGCGTTCTGCTTGTATTGCCTTTTCCGAGCACGGCAATTCCGGCGGCCTCTGAGGTACTGTGTAGCTATTAATGTTCTGGACGCCACCTGAAATGTGAAGTCTTAACTCACTCCCAGGAAGCTACCTAGATCAGCGAGGCACACGTTGTCTGGATATTATCTGTGCGGAAAGAGTGACCTGAGGATATGGTGCAGACTGCACGACGAAGACCAAGGTCCCACTCATCCAATGCGACTGATCATAACACCACAAGGATCAATCAATAAATGTCCGGCTCGCTTTCCATAAAACCTTTATCATGAATAACGGTTGGTGAGGATAACAGAATCAGAGGGCGGTTGGTGTGGGTGAGGCCTCAGAAATCTAAAGGACATGTCAGCTTCCTACCTATTTCTAATGTTGTCCAACTACGTCTCAGAAGTCACATCAGACATCCCTTAAATAGAATCCTTTGTTCAATAAAGCTCATTCTCCCAGCCAGCTCTGCTATGTCATGTGATGTGATATTGGGAGCACTGGTGAGCCAGCTCGCCGAGCACAGTAGACCTCTCACCATCACGGCATACAAGCTTGTAAATGCCAAGGATTTTGTAGTTCTGCCTTCTTCCGGCTCAGAGTGAGCAAATTGCAGAGACTGATTGGACCAAGTCTCAGTTGTTGGTGTAAAGATAAGGCAAAACTTCATTCCAAATTAATATAGCGCTGGAACGGCGCCTAACTCGAACGCACTCGCGCCCCTTTCGCCGGGGAGTCATACGGTGAGCTCCAGATTGTCTAGACTTCAGTTAGTTTTCCGAATGGGGAATTGGGGAGGGGGCCTGTATACTCTGCTGTGGGCTTAGTTCTGTGGATGCGATATGTCGGTTTGCCTTCAGCGTAGCCAGCGCCCTCGGCGCCGTGGTGCTTGCGTTCAGAGAAGGCCATGACTGTGCAAGACTGGGCTCGGGCTCGGTTACCTGATGGCAATGTATCTTTCAGGGATACCAGGCATGCATATAATCCTGTATTTAGGAACTTCTGGCGTTCCAGCCTGCGGTATGCCGTATCCAAACGGTGGATGGTCTGACCGTGCGTGAGAGGCCGGGGATGACACTCGCCCGCCACTCAACGAAGATGGCCGTCATCCTTTGGATTCATATCCCCTGATACTACATAGGTCGGAAGTAAATCTGACGTTTATTTTACCTCTATCGAGGCTAACACGTTGGCCGGAACGGCTGACCCTGTTCTCAGGGACCCGAACACCGAGCCGATGCCGCTCCAGCGCATCTCCGGCGGGAATTCGGGATAGACACGGGTGGTCATGGTCGATGAACGAGGTTTGCCCCAAGAAATGAGTGCATAGCAGCAAACTATATCTCCATCAACGACTGGGCTTGATGGGGTGGCGGCTCCGGCGCTCTTCGAGGGACGACAGCTCCAAGGGCGACTTGACGATGGAGTGGGGAGACACGATTTCCCTCAGAGCCAACCCAATAGAGGAAGGTGTACAGATTCAAAAACAAAAACAAAAACAAAAACAAAAACAAAAACAAAAACAAAAACAAAAACAAAAACAAAAACAAAAAAAAAAAAAGGTTCTCAACACCTGACAACCAAGGCCACATTATCGTGAGCATTTGTCACTAAAGGGCACCTGATACGGCTACAGTCGGCACAGTCGGCATAGACTGCGAGACATCCCGGCAGCGTGGCAGTCCGGAAGGCGTGTGTGCGACCTGCAGTGATGGAACTTCGACTGCCGAGCTGATGTGCATCAAGTTTATCTAATGGAATGGCGGATCGGCCCCTTATAAGCCGTGGCAGGAGCGGAAAGGTAGGTTGTGCAGGCACAGCATCAGACCAAATGGAGACAGCACTAGTCCGGGAGCGATGGATGAGCTGAAGAAGGAGGTGCTGGATTTATTGTCAAGAGTAATCAGGGAAGTTTGGCGAGCAGAGAAGAAGCATGATATCTGGGTTGCTCAATGGCATTCTGTTGCAGGCGTGAAGATGGGGAGAGAAATCGTTTTAGGGATAGATGTGTGCCTGAACATATGGCATTATTTGGTACCTCAAGCCTCCAATTCTCAAGACGCAAGTGTTGCATTCCGATGCCATCCGATACCGTCCCCTGATAGACCCTTTAGTCAGGGAAGTCTGGTCGGTGAATTCAACGTTGCTTGGTTCCCAAGAGCTTTCTTTGGCCAGGGGGATCCTGCATGTGTTCGGAACCGGGTTCCGCAGGCACCACCCTCCTGGACGCCTGCCACACAACCGAGCGGCCCAGCATCGTCAGTTGGCTCCCGGATATCATCCGAAGGCCGAAG
The DNA here is from genome assembly GCA_002270565.1 of Stenocarpella maydis. Lineage (NCBI taxonomy): Eukaryota > Fungi > Ascomycota > Sordariomycetes > Diaporthales > Diaporthaceae > Stenocarpella > Stenocarpella maydis. The sequence goes on from NQMI01000037.1 coordinate 37,629, forward strand.
GGGGATGGACTGGCTGCCAAACCCTGCACGACTGAGCACCGTTGACCAAGACCTGGGCACAGAGCACAGGACCGGTACAGCAAAGCATGATCATGAGTCTATCACACGGCACGATACGATGGCCGGGACCGGACCGGTTCCCCCGCCTTCTTCGACGAGGCGTCACCTATACAGCCAGGACATACCGCCATGCTCCACCAGCCAAACCGCCCATCCTCCAACACCACCGTCAACTGCCAGGCCGCGCCCATAGCACATCAGACACACTAATCACAGACACCAAGATGCCTGCGGCAAATCAAGACAGCACCTGGGTCGGCTACCGTGGCGCCGCCGGTTGTGATCTTCGCAGCAAGTGCCGACGTGAAGCATCTTGAAGTTTTGTGATCAAGATGCTGACCTGTCTCCAAGGTGACACCCAAACCACGCCAACACCGGCAATGCTGGCTGCCATCGCCAATTGCACACTACTAGACGATGTCTTCGGAGAAGACCCTACGACCATTGACCTGGAGGCTCACTGTGCCGCCCTGGCAGGCAAGGAGGCTGGCCTCCTGATGCTGTCGGGCACCATGGGCAACCAGGTCGCGCTGAGGACCCTGCTGACCCAGCCGCCTCATGGAGTCCTCTGTGACCACCGCTCCCACATCGTCGTCTATGAGGCTGGAGGGTAAGTGGAACCATGGGACGAGCTCCGCGGGCCCTCGTCATTGCTCACCATCTACAGCGTGTCCGCTCTTACCGGCGCCATGCTGGAGTGTGTACGCCCAGCCAACGGCATCCACCTCACTCTCGAGGACGTCCAAGAGCACGCCCACACTGACGACAATGTGCACACGTGCCCTACACGGGTCATCTCGCTCGAGAACACGCTGAACGGCATGCTGATGCCTCTGTCAGAGGCCCAGCGCATCTCCAAGTGGGCCAGGGAGCACGGCATAAAGATGCATCTCGACGGGGCGCGCCTCTGGGAGGTGGCGGCGTCGGGCGCCGGGACCATCAAGGAGTTCGCCGAGTGCTTCGACACCCTGACGCTATGCTTCACCAAGGGCCTCGGGGCCCCGATCGGGAGCATCCTCCTGGGCAACAAGAGCGTCATCAAGCACGCCCGGTGGGTGCGCAAGTCCATCGGCGGCGGGCTCCGGCAGTCCGGGGTCGTTGCTGCTGCGGCGCGTGTGGCGGTGGATGAGACGTTCGGCAGCGACCCGGGCGGCAGGGACGGCCTCCTGAGGAAGTCACACGAGATGGCGGCGCAGGTGGCGCAGATGTGGACGGGCATGGGCGGGAAGCTCACATACCCGCCTCACACCAACATGGTCTGGCTCGACCTCAACGACGCCGGCTGCAGTGACGCGCGCATCGCGGAGCTGGGCCGGGAGCAGGGCCTGCAGCTGCTGGGCGGCAGGATCATCTGCCACTACCAGAGCTACCAGAACGCCGACGTCGTGATACCCAGGCTGGAGGCCGTCTTCAAGACCATCATGGCGGAGAAGGGCACGGGAGTGGCGGCTTCCAACGGCAACGGCGACAAGGCGCTTTACAAGTAGACGCTCGACTCTAGAATATACACATTTTATGCGTCACTCTCGGTTGGGCGTTCTGGCCCCCTGGCATCTCTTGAACAGCCGAGCCCATCGAGCGGATCGTTTCCTCGGCTGACGGCGTGGCGTCCAGTCCCAGGCTGCCTCTGATCGGGCCACCCCCACCCCGTATTATGATACCGGACCCCAAGCCTTGTCCTAAATAGACGTGAGCTTTTGCGAGTATACCTGTTCACCCATCCCCAGCCGTGCGCCGAGCCAGGCTTGTCTCTGGTGTCTGCTAGGCTGCCAGGTCGCTGGCCAAGTTTCTTGGCCCGCCAGCCCCGCCCCTCCGAGCTGCACAAGTCAAATCTTGGCCCAGCTAGGCCTTGGTGATCATCCTCTTGGTCACCGAAGGTGATCACGGAATCGCGTAATACTGATATCAGCCCCAGTCGAGGTGGAGTACGTCGGTCGACCTCACGATACCTGCGCGCCTAGGCGCAGCCGCGGACTAGCTAGCCTCACCTGCGCCGGTCACTGCTAGCTGCGGAAGCCCCAACGCCAGAGAACCCCGAGGCTGTCCCCAGAGCAGACACCCAGCCAAGGCCGAGACGACATCGAACTTTCCGAGGTCGTCTTCCATGTCATGGGCTGGATGGAGGAACGGGCGTTTACTTATATCCGCCCTACCCACATCGCGAGCCTAATAGACAAACATGCCCATCTGGCTGCACGACGTGGGACAAGTGGCCCTAGACCGTGTGGTCTTACCCTCACGCTTGTGTCCGCATCGTTCCATATCACCTGTGTCTCCAGATCAGGGGACAGGCCTTGCTCGTCGCCGCTGTCCTCAAATCAATCCACAATCTCGCAGTATCTCCCTAGATTTTTGATCGGGCCTGGCATGGAAAGAAATAGTTAAGGAGCCACCTATTTCGTCATGCCACCGTTTCAAAAAGCGGCGGCCTTGCTCGCTGCCACTACTGCGGCCTCTGGCCAAACACTCGGCGGGATACACTACGATGGAGAGAACATTGCACCATGCGGCTCCGCGTTGTACTGCTACGGCGACATCCTGGAATCCGTCCAGAGGGCCAGGCCCTTCGCTGACTCCAAGACCTTTGTGGACATGTAAGTATCATTTCCGTCCCAGAATGAAGCAGGCGGTCGTGTCTCACGAGTTCCCAGGCCAACAAGAGTCCCGCTGGAAGAGGTTCGCGCCGCGTATGACCAGCTGGCGAAGCCGCTCCAGAACAACACCGAGCTGCTGGACTTCCTGAGCAACAATTTCGGCCCCGCCGGGCACGAGGTCGTCCCCGTGGACCCAGACTCCCTGGTCGTCAACGCAAGCTTCCTCGACGGCATCGCAAACCCCGTGAACAGGGAGTTCACCGAGGCCGTCATCGACCTCTGGCCCGACCTGACGCGTTCCGTCAGCGAGTCCGCCGTCTGCGCTGAGTGCGAGAACAGCCTGCTGTCTATCAGGCGGCCTTTCGTCATTGCGGGCGGGCGTTTCCGGGAGCCCTACTACTGGGACTCGTACTGGATCCTCCACGGGCTGCTGCGCAGTGGGGGCAACTTCACCGAGATCGCGAGGAACCAGATTGAGAATTTTCTGGACTTCGTCGAGGACTACGGGTTTGTGCCGAACGGCGCAAGGGTGTACTATCTCAACCGGTCACAACCTCCACTGTTGGCACAGATGGTCAGAATTTACCTTGAGCAGACGGGGGATGCAACTATTCTTGGCCGTGCCATCCCGCTCCTGATCCGGGAGCATGACTTCTTCACGTCCAACCGGACTGTCAATGTCACCGTCGGGGCCAGGAACTACACGCTCAACCGGTGAGTGGGATTGATTCAATACCCGAGAGTACAAGTCCATCGACCTTTTTGCCAAGGCACTCACAAAAAGCAACAGATACGACGTCGCCAACACTGAGCCACGACCAGAGTCCTACTACGAGGACTACACCCAAGTCAACAACGCGTCCTACTACGCAAGGGACGGCGCAGTCTTCCCGACCAGGAACACGACGCAGGCAGAAAAGGACCTGCAGTACAGGAACCTCGCGTCGGGCGCCGAGTCCGGCTGGGACTTCAGCGCGCGGTTCATGAGGGACCCAACCATGGCTGCCAACGACACCTACTTCCCGCTGGCATCGTACAACATCATCAACATCATTCCAGTAGAACTTAACGCCATCCTGTACTGGAACGAAGTCACCATCGCCTCGTTCCTGCGCCAGCAGCAGCAGCAGCAGCAGCAGCAGAGCCATGCACCAAACGCCACTGCAGACGGGGACGCATGGGACGCCCGCGCCGCAGCCCGCAGCGAGGCCATGCACTCGGTCATGTGGAACGAGACGCTGGGCGGCTACTTTGACTTCAACCTGACCTCGGGCGCGCAGGACGTCCTGTGGGCGCGGGACGCCGACTCCCTCCCCACCGAGCAGGGGGCCGGGGATGCGGGGCCGGGCCAGCAGGTCATCTTCAACGTCGGGCAGCTGTCGCCGTTCTGGACGGGGGCGGCGCCGCGGTCCCTGGCGGGCGACGCGGCCGCCGTGAGGAGGGCGTTTGCGCGCGTGGGCGAGTACCTGGACTCGCGGAGGGGCGGCATCGCGCCGACGAATTTCGTGTCGGGGCAGCAGTGGGACCAGCCCAACGTGTGGCCGCCGCATATGCATGCTCTCATGGAGGCGCTGCTGAAGACGGTGCAGGATGCGGGCGAGAGCCGGGGCGACGAGTGGGCGTGGGCGGAGGACCTGGCGCTGAGGCTGGGGCAGAGGTATTTCGACTCGGCGTATTGCACATGGTAAGTGAGATCCCCGGCCACCCTATCCTGACACATTCCTCGTCTCGTTACAGGGCGAGAGAGGAAAGAGGCCCGTGAATACTGAACATTGCTGACCCACCACGCAGGCGCGCGACGGGCGGCGGGACACCTAGCTCACCCCCTCTTCCCAACCCGCCGCAGGACCTCGGCGGGCAGATGTTCGAGAAGTACTCGGACCAGTCGCTCAACCAGGCCGGCAGCGGGGGCGAGTACGAGGTGGTCTTGGGCTTCGGCTGGTCCAACGGGGTGCTCATCTGGGTGGCCGACACGTTCCGCGACAGGCTGCAGACGCCCGCGTGCGAGGGCCTCACCATGCGTGCTGAGGTGAGGAGGATGAAGAGCAGGGAGCCTGGTGGACACGGCGGTGGACCGCACGCCATCGGCGCGGTGGGGCTTGATCATTTCGATGCGGCCTGGACGAGTGAGCATGTCGGGGGTCTTCATGGTGTGAGGCAACGTCTGCGTTAGGTATCAGGGTGTCTGCGCGGCTTTTTTGTGAGCGTGCTTGTTAATTCTCAAGATAATATCTGGCGTGGATGATAATACCAACGCCAGCAATCAGATATATTCACTTTGTATCAAGGCCAAACCTGGCGGGCTAATAGTCTTCTTGCCGTTCTGTTCTCCGATATGCTTCGCAACGTCAGGAATTTTGACCTCTTCCGTGGCTTTGCTCCATCCCCGACAGCAATTTGTCTCCAGGGCGGTTTTGTGCTGTGTTCAGGCCTTGGGCGGACCTTCTGTTAACAGTCTCACCCTGAGACTTGTTGGCGTGAGATTGCATGTGCCGCTCTTAATAGTCGTCCCAGGTGTGCCCATGTATAATTGACTGGATGAGCCAGGCACACGAGTGCATACTTTTTTCAAATGACACCTTCCAGCCCGTGACATTCCTCCCTGAGGATGCCGTAATTCCTCATACCCAAAGCCTCCCCATCCTTCCAGATAGCCTTCCTCCTCACACCCTCAAACTGAAACCCAGCCTTCTTCAGCACGGCCTCGCTCGCCGAGTTGCCCTCATAGACGCCAGCCTCGACTCTCAGGAGGTCCGGGAAAGTGGAGAATGCCCAGGCGGTGAAGGCGGCGACGGCCTCTCCTGCATAACCCCTTCCCCAGTGCTCACGGCCGAGCCAGTAGCCGATCTCAACGGTGCGGGCCTCGACGTCCGAAAAGGGCTTGAGGCCGACGCCGCCGACAAAGGCGCCGTCCGAGGAGCGGCAGATGGCGTAGTTGAGCAGGATACCCTCGGGTCTTAGAGGACTGGCTGACTTGTTTGTGAGGGCGACATTGTTGATGAAGGACTCGGCGTGCTGCAGCTCGTACGGACTGGGGAAGGTGTTGCGCATCCACCTGGCGATGCCGCGGTCATTGGCCTGCTTCGAGCTGGCCGGGGCGTCGGTTGGGTGATAGGGCCGGATGAGGGTTTTGGCGAGGGTGAGTATGGGGGTGGTGGGGAGTGATGGTGTTAAAGGTGCATGAGCTGTGGGCGAGGCCATCGTGAGTGCTGTCTTGCGTCTCAGGGGGGTGCTCGGGAGAATTCCGTGTTGGACTGGCTACGACGGCTAGTTTGGACAGACACACTGGAGTCTTGGGACGAGGATTGACGGAGCACAAGACGTGCTGGAGGCGTCCTCGGTAGATTATATGCAGTTGGGGACTCGATGAGCTAGTGAGTCACGCCGGGAGGGTTTCTAGATCAGACATGATACTGCTGACCGGCTGTCTCACCGAGGGCCTCTTGTGAAGTGGTCGCACCCACAGACAATCCACACATGCCCAACTATTTACCGGCGGGCCTTTCCTCTTGTGGGAGGCCAGGGTGATCCTCCCGCTGCGCTGCGCCGCAACCCGCCATCGGAGGACTGTATGGCCTGGACGGCAAAAAGATTGGATCATGGTGGTTGGTTGCCCGTTGTGACTGCTCACATCGAGCAGCGAACGCCCTGCACCGACAGTCATTCAACCCATGGCCACTGGCGTCATACCAGGACGGCATTGCGCTGGCTGGAGAAGAAGGAGAACAAGAAAGAAGAGAGAGGAAGACAAGGCAAAGATAGCTTGCAAGGTAGAAGAAGGAAGGGGGTGGGATGATGACGACGGGATGGTAAGCCCGGCGGGTAGGAAGTCGGCCCTATGCAAACTTACACGCACTTATCTACTACCTAACGTTGGTACGTCGTCGACCGAGATGCACTACTGTGCCCCTGCTCGACCCGGAGTTGGAGAACCGGGTCCGGCATGTATGTAGTGCACCACGCCAGGTCCCTGGTGCTGACTGCAGGGGGCCTTGGTGGGACCTGCAGGCTCAGGTGCGAAGGCCCTGATTGGGACACCCCGGTGCTGAGGCCGGGGAAGCTTGTGCTACCCGCGAGCCGAGCAACCGCACGCATTGGGAAAATGTTAGGTGGCCTTTCGAGGGCCAGGCCAGGCCAGACAGCCAGCCAGACAGACGGCAACTGCAGGCCCATCATCATCAGCCTCGCCGTCCTCACCACAGTCACCTCCACCGCCCTCTCACCCTTCCTTCCTCAGCCCTCCTTCACCCCTCTGGCTGGCTGGCCCTACTTGCGCTGGTCCATGGTCAGTTTCAACTGACTTCTGTTTTCCTTTTCCTTTTGCTTCATGACACCTGTCTGAGCTCCTCCGCCGCTCCTTAATTCGTGCATCGGTCCTGTCGCCTCCCCCCCCTGGACTCGTCCAATCTGTGTCGCCACAATACCACACTGCCAAGATGTCTGCCAAATCCCGTTTTACGAGGCTTGACGCCTTCACAAAGACCGTCGAAGATGCGCGCATCAGGACAACCTCCGGTGGCATCGTCACCATCGTCTCGCTGCTCGTGGTGCTGTACCTGGCATTCGGCGAGTGGGCAGACTACAGGCGCACAGTGATACACCCAGAGCTCATTGTCGACAAGGGACGAAGTATGTCAATGCTACGGGTGATCCACCCACCTCCCCCTCCCTCACCGTCCAAGACCACAGACCGGCCGGACTGACCGATGGCGATCACCCAATTAGGCGAGCGCATGGAGATCCACCTGAACATCACCTTCCCCCGAATCCCATGCGAGCTCCTCACCCTCGATGTGATGGATGTTTCGGGTGAGCAGCAGCACGGCGTCCAGCATGGCGTCAGCAAGGTGCGCCTCCGCCCCGAGTCCGACGGAGGCGGCGTCATCGACACCAAGGCCCTGGCCCTCCACGACGACACCGAGACCGCAAAGCACCTCGACCCCGACTACTGCGGCGGCTGCTACGGCGCCGCCCCCCCGGCCAACGCCATGAAGCCCGGGTGTTGCCAGACCTGCGACGAGGTGCGCGAGGCTTATGCCCAGGCTTCCTGGGCCTTTGGCCGCGGCGAGAACGTCGAGCAGTGCATGCGGGAGCACTACGCCGAGCGGCTGGACGAGCAGCGCCACGAGGGCTGCCGCATCGAGGGTAGCCTGCGGGTCAACAAGGTCGTTGGGAACTTCCACCTCGCCCCTGGCCGCAGCTTCAGCAACGGCAACATGCACGTCCACGACCTCAAGAACTACTGGGACACCCCCGTCGCCGGCGGCCACCGCTTCTCGCACACCATCCACCAGCTGCGGTTCGGACCCCAGCTGCCCGAGGAGATCACTAAGAAGCTGGGTACCACGTCTCTGACCTGGACCAACCACCACATCAACCCCCTCGACGGCCTCGAGCAGCACACCGACGACCCCAACTTCAACTACATGTACTTCGTCAAGATCGTGCCCACATCCTACCTGCCCCTCAGCTGGAGCAAGAAGTACCGTGACTTGATGGCCGATGCGAATCCCGCCCTCGGCCAGTTCGGCCAGAACGACGACGGCAGCATTGAGACTCACCAGTACTCCGTCACGAGCCACAAGCGCAGCTTGTCCGGCGGTGACGACTCGGCCGAGGGCCACGCCGAGCGTCTGCATTCCAAGGGCGGCATCCCTGGCGTGTTCTTCTCTTACGTAAGTCATACTCTGCCCTCGCTCAGCTCACTCGGGTTGAGGCGACTGAATTAGAGGGCCTCTCAGACTGACGCATCGAACAATAGGACATTTCGCCCATGAAGGTGATCAACCGCGAGGAGCCCGCCAAGTCGTTCGCAGGATTCCTCACTGGGCTGTGCGCCGTTCTCGGCGGCACGCTGACGGTCGCGGCCGCCGTGGACCGGTTTGTGTTTGAGGGCGCGACAAGGCTGAAGAAGCTGCGGGCCAAGGATCTCTAGATACCATGGAACCCAAGATGGGCCAGAACGATGTGGGCTGGGTTGGGTTTGGCTATATAGTTGACCTGCCCAGAACCCAAGACGCATCGGGCCTTCTTTTCCTTTTTGCTTGGCATCGGCTATGGCGTTTGGGTTAGGCAGTTGGGAAAATCTCAGGCTTATATCTTGTTCCTCTCAAACATGAGCATGTAGGAGGACTCACAGAATACTTCGTGGACTCATGACGGATGACTTCCCAGATATGTGCTCATTCATGTTGTAGTGAGCGATTACCAGCTCAAATTCGAATGGACTGAGGCAGGAACTTGAAATCCAGGTATTTAATGACCCTAACGAAGGTCCGTCCGTTTTTGAAACGCACTCCCTTACGCCTATTTTGTCCCTCTGAAAGTAAAGGAGAAGATAGCATACCTAGGTGCATGTATACTGTCCTTGATTGGTAATCATTAAGTTGCAACGTCAAATAGAGAAAACGAAAACAGATCATAAGAAGAGCGAGGACGAAGCGCCCCGGATATGGAATGATTATAACCTGGCTGCGCTTGGCACATTGTTGAAGTATTACACAGTACTATATATGTTTAACATCGTAAGCGGATGTTTCTAATGCAGACAGACACGGGGCGACTGGGCTACTTGCCGAGCAGCAACCCGTCAATCTCACCTCGTAGACCCGCGGGCACAGCACCTGAGCACCAGGCACTGGCCACCGGCGTCACGCCAAAAAAAAAAAAAAAAATTTGGTCGCCGAATCAACAAAAACTAAGGACAGGGTAGTCTCTGTTGGGTTACACAGTATAAGAAATAGTCCAGTCGCGAAGCTTATGATGTCGTGTCTCAGCCAGTTGCCTGTCATAGCCTGCCCCACAATGCTGTGGGAAAGTGAACATGCAGGCTGCCAGCGATGCACCGTCAATTAAATAGACATTATGCGGCGTGTCCAATATCGAGATGTAGGTTCATGGCGTCGTCGTCCCTGACTCAGGTGCGTGGTACCGGGCTGCTTGCATCCTGCCCCGTCGGTTCGACGCCGGCGCCAGGTTGTGTGTGCGCGGTTTGTTACCTCGGCAATACGGTAGCAATACAAAACACATGGGAATAAATCAGAATAGTGTACAGTACACTACAGCCAGCTGCTAACTAGACTTTGATCTCCGGTACTACCGGCCTCTGGTTTCCGTTACGAAATGAATACCGCGTCGCGAAGGCGAGGCAAGATGAGCGAGCTGGGCTCGATGCGGATATTGAATAAATACTGTAAATGGGGTGCTAGGCGAACTGGGCACGACACGAAAAAGACGCGTCCTAGTCCGGGAGTGGTAGGCGAGCCCGTAATTATACACGTGCATGGCAGGCATGGCAGCCAGGGGAGGGAAGGGGGGAGTGAGTGATGGGGTCCACCATGGGGGGGGGAGGATTGATGGAGGCGGCTCTGCTCGCACTCTCTCACGTGGCCGGGCCCAAGCGCGGTGGAGAATAGGCAGTCCCGACATTTCTCCCAGGCATGACAAAGAAAGAAGAAGTACGGCGCGCGCCGTGCTCCAAGTGCGTCTCTCCCCCCCTGTGCGTGTGTGTGTGCGTGTGTGTGTGTGTGTGTGTGAGTGAGACAGAGAGCGCGTGCACACTGGGACGCACGCGCGAGATGAGCCGAGGCGGGTTGCAGCAGGATCACGACTGGCCAAAATTGCGCCCTTCAATCACCGAGACATGGGCGAGATGGGGGCGCACCCGGGCCGTTGCAGGGCTGTACCCACCGGCTGGCAGCAGCACATGGCCAGCTGAGTGGAGGGCGGGAGAGGGGGCGGACGGGGCGGAAGTGAGAGGGAGGATGCGGTTGACTGATGCCCGGCAGAAGCCCAAGAGCCCGGCGTATGTAGGGACTATGTGTCATGGAGAAGCAAAACTTCATCTCGAGGCTGCGACGGTGCAATTTCAGGGACTTTTCTTTTCCCGTCAGCAGCCCAACCCAGCCAGCCAGCCAGCCAGCCAGCCAGCCAGCCAGCCAGCCAGCCAGCTGCAGCTGCAGCTGCACCCAAATGCACAAACAAGATGATCCTCGCGGGGCTCGACTGTGAGCGTGGAGTCCCGTGGGCCGGGGCCACAAGGTGGCATTTGCGCCGGCGACCGTTTTTTTTCTTCTTCTTCTTTCTTCCTTCTTTTCCCCGTCTAGGTACTGTGCATTGTTGACGTGATGGGGCTGGCTGAAATGGCTGAAATGGGCTGGCTGGCTGGCTGTCTGCCTGCCTGCCTGCCTGCCCGGTGTGTAGTGTACTTGGTTGAGGTTGCTTGCTTGCTTGTGATGGGTGATGGGGCGGGCCTCATTTCGAGCCTATACTAATTTCCGCGGGGAATGTCGGCCGAGGTGGGTACCACCCAGGGCTAAACTACCCTTTCTCCACAAGGAGGATGGCCTGGCCGCGGGCACCCTTGCTGCCTCGTCTCGCTGCCGTCCGGTCGTCCAGGGCGTCTTGGAATCGGCGGGATCGGCGAGCTAATGTCGGTCATCTCAGTTCGAGGGGGCCCTGGGGGCATTGAAGGGAACGACGGTGGCATTTGTGAGATTTGTGCCCAGTGAGGTGAGGTCGTATTGGAGGCTTGCATGTCGCCAGGAAGGTCCACGACTCGAGGACCTAGGTGACTTGATGGTTTCTGATAGTCTGCAGGGCCGGGGCGGGCTCAATCAAAGTGACGGGACCAATGCAGACATGACACCCGTTGCAAAGACGTGGAGGAGCGGGGGACTTGGGCCGGGATGCAACTTTGAAATCTTGCCCGATCCGGGATCAAGCCTGGAGTGCTGAAGCATGGGCCCCGAGCTGTGTGGTGGTGGTGGTGGTGCTGTTGCTGCTGCTGCTGCTGCTGCTGCTGCTGCTGTTGTTGTTGTTATTGTTATTGTTGTTGTTATTGTTATTGTTGTTGTTATTGTTGTTGTTGTTGTTGTTGTTGTTGTTGTTGTTGTTGTTGTTGTTGTTGTTGTTGTTGTTGTTGTTGTTGTTGTTGTTGTTGTTGTTGTTGTTGTTGTTGTTGTTGTTGTTACTGTTGATGAGGATGTCGACAGTGCCGAGAGGGGGGGGCGTGGGCCCCAGAATGGACTGTGCCCCGCGATGGTCAAGATGTGAGAAGTGACAAGAGGCTGCGGAGTAATGTCAAAAAAGCCCACAGGCAGTCGACCTGATCTCCGTGATCTCCCTGCTGCCCAGTATTTAGAGTTTGGAGGAGGAACGGCCGATCCCGAGGGAAAGCAAGTTTGATGCCNTGCTGCTGCTGCTGCTGCTGCTGCTGCTGTTGTTGTTGTTATTGTTATTGTTGTTGTTATTGTTGTTGTTGTTGTTGTTGTTGTTGTTGTTGTTGTTGTTGTTGTCGTCGTCGTCGTCGTCGTCGTTGTTATTGTTGTTATCGTCGTTGGCTTCGTGATGGTGTGAACGCATATTCCGCTGAGACAGATAGATACACACGTCCTTTGCTCGATGGCTGGCTGTAAAAAGTATCGTCCTCGCCCCCAGGTGCGTGATACCCTGCCCGGGCCTGTACGTGCGTATGCAGTCATGCGGATAGGCATGTGTGTGTGTGTGTGTGTGTCTCCATCTAGGTGGTATAGGTATGTTTACTATGGCACTTTGTTAGGCAGGCAGCCCTGGCGGCCTCGTATTGGACCTACACCATCTGCAGCAGACCACAATGCTGTGGAGTAGATGCTCCTTGCAGGCACGACAGACCCGAGGAACCGGGCGAGAGCGGTCCATGGCCTTGGTCAGGTTAGTGTACATATCATACATGTGTGGTCATAGTGTGGTGTAGAGGGCAGCATCCATGATGGTCAGGGCAGGGCAGGGCATGGCATGGCATGGCCCATGTGTTCTGGAACGCAAGGCTGGCCGCATCTGCATCTGCCATCACTACATAGTACGTACATGGGGGACTTGTGGCACGCTGCACTATACCGCTCCGGTAGAGATCTCCCATCTCATCGCCCTCGATTAGCAGCTAGCTGATCGATCCCGCCGTGGATCGCCCTGGGGCAGAGCACCACAGGAACGATGCCGAGGGTCGTGACAGGCGGGCAAGGTAGAAAACCTCGTATTACCTTGTCCGAGATGACTGAGCCTCTCCAGCAAGCAGGACTAGAGTCGCCTGTGGGAGGGAATCTCGTTCTTCTCTTGTCCGCCCCCAAAGAACCCCGCTCCATCTGTCCTCTATGCTACGCCTGTCGCATCGCCACCCCTCAATCCATCCACCTGCAGGATCAGACGATGCGAAAAGACAGATAGATGCTGCTAGGCAGGCGCCAAGGAGGACTCGTCGCCGGATGGATGGATACAGCGTGGTTTGTCTGTCTAGTATACATGGCTAGTCAGGTATACATAGAGTCTGCTCGAGACAAGAAGAGCTGAGCTTGGGCGAGAATACATGTTGCCACAATTATTAGTGTACTGAGTACTCGACATCTGGCTGGAGGGCATGTCGGCTAGGGAAAGGCAACCTTGGAAGGCTGCGAGAAAGGGGGCCGGCGTTCGAAAGCTCCAGGCACGCCAGGGTCCGTCCGTCTCTTCCCAACCACGACCGCCGTGATCCTTGTGCCAGGCCTAGCGAGGTGGGCTCCAAGTGGGCTGTTCCAATTAAAGCCTGCCACCCCTGCATCGACGGCCTTAGCGGTGCTATCCTTGCACGCCAGGCACGCTAGGGAATGCACGTACCCAAGTACCCAGGTACCCACGTACCCATGTACCCAGGCACCACCTTGGCTGTTTTTCTCTGGCTGCCCGTTCGCCTCTCACGCCAATCCTCTGCACCAAGCAGCGATGGGTACCAATTCAACTGACCTTGACGTGCCCGTCTCCTGAAGTTTCCGTGCTTCCTCCTCCTCGATGCCTTTTCACCACGATAACCACCACCACCCCGTTCCTTTTCTGTTGGTGTGCTCCCTGGTAGGCGTCTCCCGCCCGTCTCTCCAGCGTCGTCGGGACAAGTCCACCAGTCCACCAGTCCAGCAGCGCTCTCAGAGAGTCATCCGGAAGGAGACGGTCGACCACCGCACTGACTGGGCTTGACTTTTTGCTGCGGTGCTGTCCTGCTTGCTGACGTCTCATCAGAGGCTCCCGAGCTTCCAGGTCAGGCGGACAGACGGACAGGCGGACAGTCAGACAAGAAGACCAAGACGCTCGTGTGCCCCAGCCTCACTCGCTGCTCCTCCGCATCTTGCCCTTGCGTTCGTTGTTTGAAGGGTTTCCAATTGTTTCGGTCTGGTGGACCTACGGGTTTCCAGGGCCTTTCCAACCCCATTGAGTGACGGGTGCAAGCAGCAAGACCATCTCTGGGAAGCTCTCCCGACCAAGCGACGGCCAGCCCAACAGGAGTCCTCGGCTTGCTGTTGCCCAGAGTTCCTGAGCAGGATACCATCAAAAGGGGCCCAACGCCAACACGACACCAGCCCTCCAACTGGCCTCACCAACCCACAGTCTTTCTACGCATCTCCCGATCGCCAGCAGCTTTTCTTTTCTTTCTTCTTTTCTTTTGCCGTTTCGAAAGATTCGGCCCCAGCAACGGATTCGCTCCTCGTTCCTGACAACATAGCATCCTCTCTCAACCATCCTTCCCCCCCCGCGTCTTTACCGCTTTCAGGGGTCGTATACATTGTTCGTGCGTCGCTGCTCACATACATCGAGCTTGACAACGTAGAGCCAATTGCACAGCCTGTCCACGTCTGCCAGGTGACACAGTCATCGCGCACACCCCGACTTTTATTAAAGGGCATCATCTTTCGACCCCTCGATCCTGTGCCATATTTGGAGATTGACGCCACTGCCGACGGTGTTGTGCCTCTTGCGCGCATTCCTCGACTGGAGGGCATCGGTCCCCCGACGTCATACCTCATCGCGCCCCGCTCCCGAACCGAACCCGACCCTTAGACCCTTCTTCGGCACCCAGCTGCACCAGGTTCGATGACTTGAGCAGTTCAACATGTCTACCCCAACAAGACCTAATTTCATCGACATTCGCTCCGAGTCGTCGGCTTCTTCCATCGCGCGGCCTCTAAGGTCCCCTCGCCTGCATGTCGCCGGGGAGCATCCGCCGGAGCTCTCGCCTCTCGATGCCTTCGCTCTTCAGAGCCGGCTGCTGGCCAAGCAGCTGGAGGAGAGTGCAAAAGCCGGGAGGAGAATGAGCCGCCTGCCGCCATTGACGACAGAGAGCCCTCTCATCGTACAGGGGAGATCCGACTATTTCCGATCAATGTCGGTCGAGTCTGGCTCTGACGCCGGCGGAGACGGACCTCAGGCACACTCTGCCGGTGCAGCCATGAAGGCAGAGTTGGCAGACTCGCCCGACCGACCACAGTCCATGCACCCACGAATGAGCCACATCCCACCGACCCCAGACACCTCGATCCCCATACCGACACCTAATTCCTTTGAGCAGTTGCGAGGACGGCCGTTGGGCAGCCATGACGACAAGACCAGCTACTTTGGAGCCAGGAGGGAACACTCGCCCTCTTCGTTCGACAGTGCCAGCATTGATGCACGGGCAGCAGGGGACGCGGATTCCATACACCCGGAGCTACTAGGCGAGCCATCAGCGGCCCCGAACCCGGCCTTGTCGTCACCTCGCCAACTGGGACAAAAGGCTTCTCACGAGTCTCTCGCTCCTCCAAGGGCTACATTTCCAGCCAGGACTTCCAGCATCAAATCTCACACGACAGAAGAAGCTGTCGATGACGACGTCTTGGGGTCTTCATTCCATTCCAACCGATCACGCAAGCTCTCTTCGAGCAGCGGCGGCGTCTTTTCGCCCCATCAGCGACAGCGATCCCCATCGATATGCTCCAACATATCTGAACTGCCACGGCCAGCTTTCAACTTCTCAAGGCCGATGAGCCGTGCAGGAACACCTGGGTTGGAGACACCATCAAGTTCAGAACAGCCCGTGCGGCAGCCATCCTCCGACAGTCATTCGTCTTTATTCTTGGCGGACGATGCAAGCAACACTCCTGTCAGCATGAATAGCGAGGGGTTTCCAGATATTGCCGAGGATGGGAAACCAGGCTCGAACACTTACATCTACTCAAAATTTAACCTTCCCCGAGGTAAGATGATGCAGAGGTCGAATTCCAAGGAAAGACTACCGGCCTCGGGAACTTTTCACTGGCAACAACCCACTGGTGCTCCTAATGATGAGAAAATGGGCCCCTCGGTTGGCCAGGCGCCCCCATCCCCGCCCACCAGGCCGTCCAGCTCTGCGAGCCGGGAGCTGAGGAGACCCTCTGGTGAAACGAGTCTGGACGTACCACGCCCCACAACGCAGCCGTCACCGAGTGAAAGCAGGCCATTCATCAGCGGCGGGCGTGCCTCCGAGGACGCACAACGGGGTCGCAGCGAGCAGCGACCTGGGACCGCGACCACCAGCGATGCAAGCACCATCAAGGCCCGTTCGCAGCACTCGATTGCAACCACGATGGCCGATATCCCAGCGGAGGAACATGTCAGCAAGGCCATCGCGCTGCACGAAGAAGGCAAGGTGAATGAATCGACCTACCACCTCCGCTACGCTGCGAAGCAAGGGGACCCCGTGGGAATGCTGCTCTTTGCACTGGCATGTCGGCACGGCTGGGGCATGCGACCCAACCCGGCAGAAGCTGTAATGTGGCTCCGCAAGGCCGCCGAGTGCGCGGGTCTGGAAATTGCGGAGGACGAGAACAACGTAAAGGAGGGCCAGCATGTAGATGTAGCAGGGCGCAAGACGCGTAAAGCGCAGTTGGCCCTGAGCATCTACGAGCTCGGAGTGAGCCACATGAACGGGTGGGGCATTGAGCAGGATAAAGCTCTTGCCCTGCGCTGCTTCGAGATCGCCGGAAGTGAGTGTTTTGTTTTGGCCCCCTCAGCCCTCGTTATAGGAGCACCACTGACTTAAACCTTGAACAGGCTGGGGTGACGTTGATGCTCTTGCCGAGGCAGGTTTCTGCTATGCGAAAGGTGTCGGCTGCAAGAAGAACCTCAAGAAGGCGGCCAAATTCTACCGCGCGGCTGAGGCCAAGGGTATGAACATGGTTGGCAACAGCTGGTGAGTTTTGGGCCACTGGCTCTTTGCCTAAAGTTATCCACTTCAGGGTCGAGGCTAATGATGGGCGGTTGCGCAGGATCCACAAGCCCAAATATAACGAGGACGAGGACGACGAGAACGACGATGCGAGGAGCACCAAGTCTCGATCCAAGTCCAAGTCTCGGTTCTTTGGCAAAGTCCGGTCTCACACCACCACAGGCGCCCCATCATAATCCCTTGGCTGCTCGGACCTGCGACAATAGCTGAATTTCCTTGCTTTCATGATGATGACTATATTTCCTTTCTAGCTCTCATATAGGAGTTATTCTTCTATTTTAACCTTGGGGAGGGGGCACTGGCAGATTTGCTCACGAGCATTAACGAATTCCTTGCTCTTCCTGGCATTTTGCGTTGGACGGGATTACCTGGTGGCACAACAAACCGCAATTTAAGATACCGCAAGGGCATAGCGGGGCCTGCCTTTTTACTTCCATTCGATTTTTTTTGTTATCTTCTGTTGCTGCTTTTCTGGTATTCCCCGTTCCTGGAAGGAGAGGAACAGGCTAAAAGAAGCTGCTTCTTCTTTTTTTTCCTTCCGAATTCTTTTTGGGCCGGTGTCTCGAGAGGCATGAAATCCCGTGGCATATTGTACAAAGATGTCGAGAGTGTTCAAGATACTGAGAAAGAGCAGAGCGAAAGAGAAGGAGAAAAGGGGAGGAGGGGTGGGCTGACATAAAGGAGAAGATTGACCACGGGGCGTTTTCTGCTGTACATAAACCTAACCTTTTGACATATTGCCCATTGGCAGGTGGTTGAAGATGGTTGGCACTGGAGAAGAGGGCTTTCTCAAGCTTTGAAAGCGATTTAATTCTGGTCTGCGACTGATCTGGTCCAATCCACACAACTCGTCTCCGTCCTGGCCTCACTTCATGCAAATATGAGATCGTGACTGTGCGTCCATGTGTCTACAAGATTTTGTGGCCTGCCCGGTGGGGCGTGTCGGCATCGGACACATCGTCGAGGTGGAAAGGGAGCTCGGCTCGGCAGGGACAGACAGAACAGACAGCTCTTGCCTGCAGCAGCTCCAGACCAGATCATCTGTCTGGTGCAGGGGTCAACTGGTGGGCGCGAGCTTGTGTGAGAGTCAAGTGTCCCAGCAGCATGTGAAAGTGGATCCGACAAAAAAAGGCAAGCCGTTAGGCCTACACCCAAACTGGGGCAGCTTCTCACGCCAAAACAACGTCATTGGAGACATCTGGACCGGCCCAGGACTGCCAACACCCCTTGCCGACGGGTCCTTCCACAGCCCGGAATCTTGTGACGATCGCAACTGGCCACCCATTCCCACTCCCATTCCCATATCATTCTCCTTCTCATTCTCCTCCTTCTTGTCCTCATCTTCTCTCTTCCCTCCATTTCCTCCCACCTACTGTACACGCCTCTCAAGACACACGAGTGCTGCACTCCGGGCACCACCCAATTGACGCAGCCAAGCAAGAGCTTGTGAGCCGAGCTCCGGGGCTCTCTGCCTAGCTACCGCGGCATCATATAGCAGAGGGGGAAAAAACCCAAAAAAACCAAACGCCTGGGAATCAGGGAAACGCCAGAGCCAGCTACCATGGCCCCCTCCAGCGATACGGGTAAGATCTCAGCAGCAATACCCATGCCGTCCGCGCCGGCAGGCCCGGACGCCAACCCCCCGGATCTCGAGCCTGAGATGGACGATCGCAGGCACAGCAGTGCTAGCAGCAGCCCGCCGACGCACCCGGCCTTCTTCATTGCTTCTCCGGCATCCTCCCACGCAGGAGGAGCCCGCGCTGCCACCCCGGGCAAGGAGAATGTCTGCCCCTCCCCCATGGCAGCCGCATTCTCCCCGCTGGGGACCCGAGTGGGGACCCCACTGGCCATGCACCTGGGCGGGAAGAAGACGCCACCGAGGCCTGCTGCCGACGCCGGAGCTGTGCCGAACAAGTTCATCGATGACTGCAGGAGCCGGTCTCCCAGCGGGGGAGTCCAGAGACAAGGACTAGGAGATATTGACAATAGTGTTGCAGCTGCACAGCCGGCAAACGGCGTGGCACCGGCCGCTGATTCGAACGCGAGCAAGAAGAGCAAGCGCAAGTCGAAGAAGACCAATGGCGTGAAAGAGAAGAGCATGGGGCACGCGGACGACCAGCCTGCTGCTCAGCCCACATCGTATGCCGAGGCTGTCAAGGAGGACCCAGCCGATGTCGTGAGACGAGAGCAGGATGGGACCTCGGAGAAGAGCAACGGACAAAATCAGAGCCCGCAGACAAACGCGGACGAGGCAGCAACAAAGCAGTTTGGCGGCGATGCGAGTGGGCCAGAGGCCCGAGGTACCGAGGAAGAGAATGGCAATGAGAAGGACGCCCAACCTACAGCAGCTGGCAGCTTGACCTTTGCGGAAGTAGTCAAGGAAGGCCCGACCGATGAAGCCAGGACGAACAGCCAGACTCCAGAGCATGGCGATGCCAAATCTAGGGGTATTGAACTTGACGATGGGTCTGCTCACTCCAGCCAGGGCTCTACGGCCGTCGAATACCCCGACATCCCTTCAGACACGGAAGGTCGTGCAGAGGAGGCTCAGCGGCGTCAGGACTCAGAAAAGGCCCCGGAAGTCGCTGGGCTGCGGTGGGCGCCGCTCAGGGTGCCGTTCAAGCGCCGACTACAGACACTGGCAGTATTGTTCCACTGTCTGTGCATGGGGACGACGCTGTCAATCTTCTTCGGGTTCTGTGCGATCCCGTTGCTATGGCCTATACGTGAGTCGTCCATGGTCCACAACTCCCACTCCCGCGCATCACCCATGCCCAAACAGCCGCTCCATGTTCGCTGGTCACTTTCTAACAGCCAGCCTAGTAATAATATACCTGGTGTCAATCCTTTTTGCGACAGATGCCGTCGACGGCAAGCTCAGGAGGCGAAAGGAGTGGGTCCGCAGGCTGCCCATCTGGAAGTACTTCGCCGAGTACTACCCTGCCAAGCTTCACAAGACGCACGACCTCGTCCCGACGCGCAAGTACATCTTCGGGTACCACCCGCACGGGATCATCTCCCACGGCGCGTGGGCGGCCTTCGCGACGGAGGCGCTGGGGTTTTCGGAGAAGTTCCCGGGCATCACCAACAGCCTGCTGACGCTCGACTCCAACTTCCGGCTGCCGCTGTACCGCGAATACGTCTTCTCGATGGGGGTGCTGTCGGTCAGCAAGGAGTCCATCACTAACATTCTGACGCGCGGGGGCCGCAACGGTGAGGGTATGGGGCGTGCGGTGACGATCGTGGTGGGCGGGGCTCGCGAGTCCCTCGAGGCGCAGCCGCGCACGATGCGGCTCATCATCAACGAGCGCAAGGGGTTCGTCAAGCTGGCTATGCGCACGGGGGCGGACCTGGTGCCGGTGGTGGCGTTCGGCGAGAACGACCTGTACGACCAGCTGGACCCGCACAAGCACCCGTGGCTTCATGGGCTGCAGCGGTACGTGCTCAAGGTGTGGAAGTTCACAGTGCCGCTGCTGCACGGGCGGGGCATATTCAACTACGACGTGGGGATGATGCCCTACCGGAGGCCGCTCAACATCGTCGTCGGGCGGCCCATCAAGGTCGTCCAGGCCGATAACCCGGACAATGCCGAGGTCGACCGCCTGCACGAGCTCTACGTGGAGGAGCTGAGGGCCATCTGGGACCGGTACAAGGACGAGTTCGCCAAGGACCGCATCGGGGAGATGGAGTTCCTAAGTTGAGGTGTGATGCATCGAGTCACCAGCGAGGGGAGGTTGGGGGATATTGTTCTTTGGGGGGGNTCTGTTTTGTTTTGGGTTGTGGGAAACGGCGACTCGGTCGTAGGACCTGAGAATACAGCTTCTAGAGAGGGGAAACGGAGTCGGGTCCAAGGCTGACGGCCACCGCTTGGTGTGGCACCCTGAACGAGGACAGAGAATCAAGATTCAATTTTGGAGGGAACCGGTTTGTCATGGGTGTTATTATTCTCCTTTAGCAATGACCGTGGTGTCGACATGTTCACCTGGGTGTGTGGGCGTTGCTTGGTACACGTCAGACGGGGTCTGTGATGTCTCTTACAGGATGAATACTTAATTCCCCTGTAGAATTCAGCAAGACCTGAGGTTCATGTGTGTTTTCCTCTGGTTGAGCTAATGCTCATCAGACTGGATGGCATTTATATTGTTGTTTGTACCTGTAGTGACGTAGATGACACGAGCTGTGGTCGAGCTGGTTCAGACACCCAGGATTAGGTCGCACGTCAAGCCAGCTATACTGTATACTGCAGAGCATGCGCGCGAAGTAGGTGCGGGTGTTGTAGGAGCTCAGGCATGGATGACATGCCCCATGTCGCGTACAATAAACGTATCTGGCATACTTGGCTCAACCTGGCGGGACCCCGGCGAGCCACCGATTCCAGTTGCGGGGTGGTGATGCGGGCTTCTGAGGGGGTTCCCGATTAGGGAATTTGGGGAGGACTTGGAATTGTGATTTGTTCATCTGATGTGCGAGAGCGTGCTTGAAACGTTGGCTGTATCTTTTGTGGGGCTGGACAGAAGAAGACAGAAATATAGAAATACAGTGCTGGGCGTTGGATGTGTAGAGGGCGATGGTGGGTGCATCTCGGTGTGGCATATATATATAAATATAATACTACCTACCATGTAGATACATGGCAGTAGTGTAAAGCAGCCGTGCCGCTGCCACGCGGTGTCTCAGCCTGGGGCTGCTGGGGCTGCTGGGGCTGCTGGCCCTGCTGGAGAAGGCACACGCGTAATCATGCATGACGCAAGAGGCTGCTGCAGTGGACCGCAGAGCCGGGCCCTCCCACAAGGTGTGGCTGCGGGACTTGTCGCCGGGGTCCCGCTGCACCGCAACATCGACAAGGCACCACAGTCTTTGTTGTTCTGCCTCGGCTGCCCGAGTGGCCAGGGCCCGTGGGCCGCCCCTCAAACCTCCCAAAACACCTCGTATCATCTCATACGCTTTTCCCATGGGCCCCTGTGCCCACTCAGGTGTTTGACGATTGGCGATACTGCCACGCGCTCTCCGTATAAGTCGTCTTGGCCCTGCTTCCTTACGCCTGCCTTGGCTTTTCCTCCCCTTCTCTCTGCAAGACGAAGCCTCCGACCGAGACTATACCGACCGAGCGAGCCCGGCACACATCTCTCTCCGCCTGCAGGACCATGATATGAGAGCCGATAGGGCTCGTGCGTGACGAGACCTGGCGGCGGCACCGTCAATGACAGCTGCTGTCCCAAGGGCCGGACCATGCTCTGCGGGCTCGGACTCGGACCAAGCTCGCTCCTACTCCGAGTCTTGGCCGCTGCCCGGGCCTGGTCCGCAGGCCGGCAGCACCGACGACGGCGAGCATGAGCATGAGCATGAGCATGAGCATGAGCATGAGCATGAGCATGAGCATGAGCATGAGCATGAGCATGAGCATGAGCATGAGCATGAGCCGGCCGGGCCAAAGCGGCCGTGGTGGAGGACGCGCATCGCCACCTGGTCCTTCGCCATCGCTGCCGTCCTGCTGGTCGCCTTCGTCGTGCTGCTGGTCCTCGGCCTGCTGGGATACCTCAAGGTAGGCTCCTTTTCTGCTCGCAACCAGACCGAACAGGCTTCGTCAGACTCTGGACAACAAACACCGCCAAACCCTCTCTCGACTATCCCTCTTCTCTCTGAGCCCACCTTCACTCTTGCTGCTTCCGCGCCCCCTCCAGTCACCGTCACACCGGCTGCTGCCACTCCCATCCCGACCAATCTTGGAACGGTCAACATTGTAAGATTTGCAGTGACATGCCGGCACTGTCCCTTGTGGCCCATCTCAGGCGCCCTCCTGCCGGGCCGCCCTGGTAGCTTTGTGATCACATCCTCGAGGGTCCAATCATGTGTGTCGCGCTCATGTTGTATACCTGCGATGCCTCCCCCCTCCCCCCTCACCTCTACCATCTCGTACAATTGCTGACACGCGATTCTTAGCCGGGCCAGGATCCGCAGGTCAACCTGGGCTATGCCACCTACGTTGGAAAGACCCTCGATGGAGGCATCAACCGGTTCCTCGGGATGCGCTACGCAGCGCCACCACTGGGGGATCTGAGATGGAGAGCACCCGTCGCCCCTCCGACGTCGACCTCGCCCCAGCCGGCCAAGGAGTTTGGGCCTATTTGTCTGGGCATCTCGGTCACGTATCCCATCAGCTACGAGGACGAGGACTGCCTCTTCGTCAACGTCTGGGCCCCGCAGGGCGCAAACACCACGTCCAACTTGCCCGTCTGGCTGTTCATCCAGGGCGGTGGCTATGTCTCCAACTCGAACGCGAACTGGGACGGCGAGGAGGTTGTGCGCCAGTCTGGCAATAACATCGTCTTTGTCAACTTCAACTACCGCGTGTCCGTGTGGGGGTTCTTGGCCAGCTCCAAGGTCCAGGCCAATGGCAGCCTCAACGCCGGCCTGCTCGACCAGCGCTTTGTCATGGAGTGGGTCAGGTCCAACATCGCCAGTTTCGGGGGCGACCCCAACAACGTCGTCATCCACGGAGCCTCGGCCGGGGCAGGGTCCGTTGCTCTGCACCTCATGGCCTTTGGCGGTCGCAACGACAACCTCTTCTCTGCCGGCATCGCCGAGTCGGTCTTCTTCCCCGCCCAGCCCTTCGTGCCCCAGCTCGAGTACCAGTTCGACCGCCTGGTCAACGCCACCAACTGCGCGGCGCAGCCGGACCAGCTGGCATGCCTCCGCGCCCTGGACACCAGGACCCTCCAGGCCCAGAACGTCCCGTCCGTCTTCCCGGGCCGCACGGAGCCGCCACTGCCGCTCTTCTACTGGACTCCGTGTATCGACGGTGACTTCCTCGAGGACCTGCCGTACAATCTCCTCGCCCAGGGCAGGTTCATTGACGTGCCGCTGCTGTTCGGCAACGACAACGACGAGGGCAGCTACTTTGCCACCAACGCCGCCACGCCGGGCGACATGGCCACATTCTTCCAGAACAACTACCCGCTCCTCACCGCCGAGGACACCGCCGCCATCCAGCGACTCTACCCGCTCATGCCTGCCCTGCCCAGACACAACGCCTGGTTCCCCAGCAGCAGCATGGCCTACGGCGAGGCCACCTTCATCTGCCCGGCCATCAGCCTCTTCTCCGCCTACGCCCAGGCCTCTCCCGGCGGCGCCGCGGCGTCGTCCATGTGGCTGTACCGATACAACGTCACCGACGCCGACAACACCGCGGCGGGCGTCGGCGTCCCGCACCTGTGGGAGTCGTACGCCGTCTTCGGCCCCACCAGCCTGGCCTCCAACGACGTGCCCGAGAGCTACCTGACCTACAACGCGCCCGTCGTCCCCGTCGTCATGGGCTACTTCCTCTCCTTCGTGCAGACCCGCGACCCAAACCCGCTGAGGGCCCCCGGCTCGCCCGTCTGGGAGAGCTGGGGCGCGCCGGGCGGCGGCCGCAACGGCTCAAGGATCGTGCTCGAGACAGGCAACGTCCGCATGGAGCCCGTCGAGGCCGCCCAGGCCGCGCGGTGTGGGTTCTGGGCGGGGCTGGCGCCGAGGACGCAGCAGAGGGCCAAGAGGGCCGACGAGATGGAGCCGGCAGTGCGTCAGCGTCAGATTCGTGACCGGGGCGGGACTCGCGAGCGGACTCCATGCTAATAATGACCGGGTGGCCGGGTGGTCTTATCGGTACGACATACTCACGGGCACAGCAGAGCCGTGAAATAACCCAGGCGGGCATGCACATACAAGACATCTCCCACCGCATCAGCGGAATGAGTGGGAAATGAGTGGAGGAATACAATTAAACAATGGTGCCACTTAGTAGAACATATTAGATAATAAGCTTTGCATAGCCCGCATAGGTTGGGTATCTCTGCTAGAAAATTTATCTCCAATGAGACGCACATTTCTGATCCTTACATACTCCTGAGACATTTTTTTCTTTTTACTAATCATCGAGGTCGTATCGAAATATTAGGTAATGAAGCCTGCCTCGTGTCCACGAATCGTAGCATGTTCTTTCGGTCTTTGATCAGCCTCCATCCTTCCGCGTAGTCAGGTATATTGCCAGCATTCCATAATCGGGCATGCGGACACTCTTCATTACTACCCACCCCAACCCCCCTGCTCACCATCCACGGCCGGCCCCAGCAAGGTCCTGTACATGGCCACCAGCGCAAGCCGAGCCCCGCCGCCGGGTCCACCATACAGAGACGCGCACGGCACGGCGGCAAGCCCCAGGTCCCTCATCACGGACCCGACCTGCCCTGGCTCGAACACCTCGCAGTTCACGTACACGAGATACGGCGAGGGGGGCGAGGCCCCCGCGGCCCCGGCCCCGGCATGCGGCGCGCACCCAAGGCGGTCCTCGTAACTCGCGGCCACTAGCTCGCCTGCCTCCTGGACCCGCGCCTCGAGGGCCGGGGCCACGCCGGCCTCGGGGGCCTCGATGGCCACCGCGCTGTGCAGGTACGTGTGGCCCCTGGGCTCCTTATCGAGCACGACGGCCGAGTGGCTGATGCGGCACTTGCCACCGCTCGGCGTGTCGGCCCTCTCGCCCTTGTAGACCGTCAAGCGACGCGTGCCTTCCTCCCCCTCCTCCCGTGGCAGTTGTGTGATGCCGGCGTGGGCGTGCCACTCGGCCTCGGCGGAGCGGGGGAGCTCGTCGACCTCGGCGGCGAGGAAGAAAGGTACCGGCCTGTCTCTCTTCGGCCCGTCTCCCTCGTCGTCTGTCGAGTCGCCGGCGGTATCAGTGTAGTATGGCAGGCTGGCCTTCTTGGCCCTCTCCGCCTCGCCATTGCCGTAGAAGAGATACTTCGCATTGAACCTCCTGTCCCACAGGTCCGGCCGCGGGGATGAGCCGCCCTCGTCGCCGAGCCGGGCCGACACCCACAGGTGCGCCGCCCTCCAGGTGCGCCACGCGAGCACCGCCTTCTCCCTCGCGGGGATGTCGTACCTGGACCTGCTGGCGCGGGGGAAGTACACCGCCGCGCTGGTCCACCACTGCACGCTCATCTCGGCGCCGATGCGCCAGAGGTGCTGCAGCGAGAGGACCAGCTGCATCTCCAGCCCGCCGTCCGCCGGCAGCTCCATGGTCGCCGGCACGAGCGGGATCTGGCCTGCTATGTGGGCCTCCCGGGGTGCGCTGGCAGGCTCTCGCGTGGGACCCATCGGGAGGGTGATGGCCTGGCTGTAAGGGCCGATGTTGGCGGGTGCCCAGTACGATCTTGACTGAACGTGCAGGCCTTGCCTGTCGGCCGTGCCCTCTTTGTTTGGTACAGTGACATAGATGGCGAGGTTTGTATCTCGGGGGAGGATATCGCCACAGGATATAGTGACGCGAGATGGCGGGTTGGGTTCGGTGAAGAGAGAGCCGTAGACGTTGTTGATGGCTTGGAAGTCAGACATTGAACGAAGGATGATGATGGTCGAGATGATGGCCCCGGGTGTGAGGTCGTGCTGCCTGAGGCGAGCGCGGATCGCGTCTATCAAGATGCTGGCATCCACCTCTATCGAGGGCTCGCCGTCTTGTGGATGACCGGCAAATGCCCATGTCTGAAGTGTAGGCTTCACGCTTAACGTGGGAACTTGTATTTCGGCAGTCTCTGCAACATCCATCTCATCAATAGACCGCATGTTCTCGAGCGTCGCAAGGAACCTCTCGTCAAGAAGCGCTGGCCTCCTGATGACCAAGGATTCCTCGTCAGCCTCATTGACCACCTTCTCCACGACCCTGGGGCCGCGGATCCTCAACCACGCGGTGTCCCCTCCCTCTGGGACAACCACCCGGTCGCCCTCGGCCACAGCAATCTTCTTCTTAAACAGCCTGCTCGGCCCGTCAACGACGAGGGTCTCAAACTCTCCGCCCTCGCCCAGCACGGCGCCCTCGCCGCCGAACCTCGACGCGGCCACCTTGAGCCTCGTCGTGCCCTTGGCGCTGGCCACGTTCTCCCAAAGGAAGCCCTCGTTGAGCGCCCCGGACGCGACCTTGATGATGCGCGCGTCCAGCCCGGCCGAGCCCATGTCGTACAGCAGCTGAGCGTCATCCCCGTCTCCGGATTGCGGAGGGGCTGGGAGCACGGGGTACTTCCACAGGTACGCCAGGGGCGTCAAACCCAGGCGGGTGGCCACGGACTCGACGCGGGTGCGCTGATACGTGCTGAGGATGGCGCCGGCGCTGACGGCGTTGGCCTCTGGGTGGGCGGCCTTGACCCTCTGCAGCAGCTGGAGCATGGACTCTACCTCGTCCTCGGTGGTCGTGGAGGCGGTTGAGTACTCCCTCGCGCTTTGGACGGCGCCGCCCGTGATGGGCTGCCGGTACAGCGGGATCCCCGTGGCTGTGGAGTAAAGTGGGATGATCTGGTGCCCGACAGTCTGATACATGAACGAGTTGAGGTCCGTCTCCTCGTCGGCACTGTCGATGGCGCCATCGCCTTGGGACAGGCCCTTGTTTAGGTCCAGCTGCGCCGGGCTTGAGCCTGGAATACTACTAGCACCGCCACCAGAAGGCCTGGGGCTTCCGTGATGACTGCGGCCGGGCAGCTGTGCGCCGGGCCCAGGGCCGGGGCCAGAACTGGACTCGTCACTGGTAGCTTTCGACGGAGGCGTCGACGGCGGTGGCGGGTGCAGATTCGCCAGGGCGACCACGCGGTGGCCATTCTCCAGACAGTGCAGGGCGGAGAAGAAGCTATCCTTGCCACCTGATATCAGAGCAATGACATTCAGGCCGCCATCAGCCTCAGGTGTCGGCGCCATGATGTCCTCCCAGCCCGCTCAGGCCTGCGCGCTTGCTCACTGGGCCCCCGGCCTTGGGACCGGCAGACGGATGTCCGTGTGTCTTCTTTGTCCCTGTGGAACCGCCAGGCTCGAATCGTCCTGGGCCCCCAAGCGGCGGCGGATTCCAGGCCCTCTCTTGTCTTGTCAAGACAGAGAGTGGGGGAACAAATTGGTGATCCCCACCGCCGAGGTCGAGACTGGGTGTGTACTGTTGTTCGTGTCGCGGCCTTCAGCCTCGCTGCAGACGGCGGGCACTGTGGAACCCGATATGTCAGGTCCCGATTATCGTGGTCGTATCGAGTCGCGTGTCATTTGTCGCATGTCGTGGTACCCACGAGGACACGTACGGCAACAACGATGACCGGTGCGTGGCCAGGGATATGATGTCCTTTCGTTCTCCACCCAGGGTGCGTGCTGGCTGATTGACGACCTAGCCAGGCCCAGTCCGCCGGGATCCGGGTAGTATAGTCAGTCAGTTCCTCCAGCCCGTTGACGATGGCCCCCTAAAATAGTGGTGTCTGAGGTTGATACTGCTTGGGCCGGCCGACGACTCACGAGGGTGACGTGATGACGAGTCAGGCCCTCATCAGGCCCCAACAGTTCTGCTCGGGTTGGGCCTGGCGTCAAGTTGGGTCCGCAGCTGGGGCTCCCAAATCTCGTCCCCGTGGATGAGTTTTCCTCGACAGTGTGTGCCCCCGCGAGTGTTGCAGTTTTCGAGGGCCTTCCCCGATCACAGGTTGAGGTCTGGCCAGCAAAGGGTTGAACCCTGGTGACTGAACGCGGCCTGGGCGTGTTGAGTGGTCGATCGTTGACGTACATACGGCAGGGGCGATCACCGGTGCCTGACTCAACCACGCGGGCCGGCACTATCCCATTCGCTGCAAAGGCACCAAGACCTGCCCATAAAAAAAAACATCACAAAAGAAAAAAAAAAAAAAAAAAAAAGTGCCTGCCACGGCCGGGAAAGAAAAAAAAATCCATCCTAGTCCTTACAGGTCACACTGGGTCGCGGCGCACAGCCCAAGGCAGCTAGATGGTCTCATACCGTGGCACCCATCGCCAGGTCTGACGTCTCCCCCATCCACTGAAGATCGACGCCATCTCAACATGGGAAGAGAGAAGCCACGACGCAGGAACCAAACCGAAGCGGCGGTATGTGGACGCCCCTGAGCCAGCCGACCCTGCCAGCCAGCTGCCAGCTAGCCACCCCAAACAGTCGCCGCCGCCACTTCCACCACCCGGTAAGGTGCCGTGGCTGGCGTGCGCCTCTGGGCAGCCGATGTACTCCTGGGCGGGGGATACATGGAGGCCACAAGAGTAGGCCAGACACAAAGATACGTCCACAATGGAGATCTGACAGGCACAAGACATGGCACGCCGCCCATCCAGCCAGCCAGCTGCTCTGCACCGTCACTCGCTCGGATGGTTCCAGGAGCGAGGGAACACACAAAGGGGGGGGGGGGCCGCGCAACACTCACACACACAGACACAAACGCTTGCACACTTACACACTTATGCCCCATCCCACCCACTCCCTCCAGTGGGATTCGGCCGGTTCTCAGCGCACCCAGGCGCCCACCTGTCCGTCTTGTCCCGTGGCACGTAGCCCTACGGGAGCCCACACGCGAGTGAAGGCGGCGTGAGGAGGGGGGCACATGGCCCGTCCACCCGATCCCTCTGTTCCCCTCCCACCAACGCCCTGGCATCTACTGCACATTCATTGCTTGCTTGACCCCTCGTTTCGTTCGTTTCCCGGTGCCTGGCTGCGCCTGGGCCACACTCACGTGAGGTGTTCGTGGGAAGGAGGAGGATGAGGTGGGTTGGAGGGGAGGTGAGGGGGGATGGGGAGGGGGACGAAGAGACAAAGTCCACACCATCAGATGTCGAGATGCACGACATGGCCTGTCATTTCCAGCAGGATCTCAGGGGCCCGGCGAGGGAGGCAGGCGTGTTGAGAGGGAAAGATCTCTCGTGTTCCTTGTTTTCCCTTACCATTCGGGTCCAGGAACTGCACGAAAAAGATTGTTCTCCTCGCGGGAAGATGTGGCCAGTGAGAGGAGGCATCTAGGTAGAGAGATGGAGGGGGAGGGGCATCTTCGCATCATGCAGTCAGCTGAGAGGATGCAGGGACGGGTCTTGGTGTGGGTGTCGGGGGCCAGATTCGGTTGATTCGGGATTGGCTGTCTCGGTCTAAAAGTGTGTGTTGGTGAGTGTTAGTGAGTGTGGTTGCAGTCGCAGCCTCCTTAGGTAGTCTATTTTTTTTTTCTTGACCTGATATCGCGAGTACTACTACCACCCA
This sequence comes from Stenocarpella maydis, assembly GCA_002270565.1. Taxonomy (NCBI): domain Eukaryota; kingdom Fungi; phylum Ascomycota; class Sordariomycetes; order Diaporthales; family Diaporthaceae; genus Stenocarpella; species Stenocarpella maydis. The sequence continues at coordinate 67,336 of NQMI01000037.1, forward strand.
AGGATGATGACCACCACGGCATGTGCCAGGCTCTTGCAGGAAGCATTGGGCCAATGGCCCCGGCAGACCCACGTAGTATCGGATGCTTAAAGAAGTTGCACTGCATCGTCGACTTCTGACCGCCTGCACCTTGGCTAGAGTCCGATCTCACCTCCCCCCCCCCGTTTCCCGCACTTTTTCGTGGCCGACATTGCAGCCCTGGGGCTGGTGGGGCAATCACTGTGCCTGCATGTGGAACATCTTCGGTCTGGTACTGTCTGGGACTTCTTGGATTCATCTGCTCTGGATGACGGTTGGCCTGCTTCCCGTCTTCAAGCTGATCCGTGATGACTGCTTTGCGATGAATTACAAAAACCAGCGTAGAGAAGACGTGCTCCGGAGCTGCCAATTGAGGAAAGCAAAAAAGACTTTCAGGAAGAAAAGGGTACTCTGATTTCGCGCAAAGCAAGCTACAAACATCTGCTCTTTGATTCCATCATGTGCCTGTCCAGACTAGACTTTTGTGACCATGCCATCAGGCCTGCCTGTCCCGTTTCCTTGCCATTGCGAGAACGCTCACACGAATAAAAAAAAAACTAGACGTCTTCGGTCCCGGTATCATACACTGGACTCCTTACACGCCACTGTCCTCTGAAGGATCAGTTATTCTCTTCCCCCGGTTTTGTTTTTTGCTTGCCCCCAAAACGATTCGCTACCCAGTTGGTCCTCAGTTGTTTTCTCTTTTGATTGTCATCATGCATTCCCCGGCCAGGGAGAAAGAACTCCGGATCCAACACCGAGAAACCTCGTGGTGATATAAGAAAGGCCGTGGTGTTGTAAATGCAGCAGTTGAAAAGTCACCTTCGCAAAGCCTTTTTGATCAAACTCCTCATGATGACCGGCCGCAGGGTCGCTGTGCACAGCCAGCACCCACGGTGGAGCGATCCGTCCCCTTATCCCTAGGGTGGCTTGCTCCGCATAAAAGGTAGCGGAGTGGGCCGATTCGCAAAGAAAGTTCGTTTAATCATGCGCCGCCGTCTTGTTTGAACGAGTAGAGCCGCCGAGATTTAGTCGGACCGCTTCCTCTTCTTCTTGCCGTTGCTGTCCTCGTCGTTTGACGACATGTCGCTGCCGTTGGTGGGCATCTCAGAAGCAACCTGGAAGAGGACCTTGCCGAAGTGGCTGTAATCGTCAGGGCCCTGTGGTCCGCCCATGGTAGGCGCGTAGGACATGCCTGGTGGCGGGTGGCCGTACGCGGCAGCCATGTTGGGGTCATCAATCAGGTTCATGACAATGGCGCCGGACCCGTGGGTGCGTGCATGCTGGGTCAGGTTGTCGGAGCGCGAGAACTTCTTCCCACACTCGTTGCACTCAAAGGGCTTGTCGTGGGTGTGGAGGGACCTGTAGTGACGCTTCAGGTGCTCTTGTCGGCGGAAGCGACGGTTGCACAGCTCGCAGATGAAGGTCTTTGACGGGTCCTCGGTCAGGGACTGCTTGCGTCCGCGACGGTTGGGGCCGGAAGGAGGGACCTGGGGCGTGCTGCCGTTGTCAGAGGCGCCAGAGGAGCCACCGCAGTTGTTGGGAGTGGTGGACTCGGGGCCCGCGCTGCCACTCTGGGTCTGGTGCTCAGGTGTCGCCTGCTGGTGCTCAGAGCTGCTCTGCTCGGCGTCTGTGGCGCCTTCAGTCTTGATGCGCTTCTGGCGGTGACCGTCGCTGCTGCTCGCAGCTGAGTCGGGAGGCGAGGGCATGCCGAAGGAGTCGTTGTATTCGGAGTAGTCGGAGAAGCTGTGGGAGGTGGCGCCAGAGCTGGATCGCGACCTGGCCTGCGAGGCTTGGGCCTGCTGCTCGCCGAGGTTGACGAGCCCGTTGACGAAACTGTCCTCGGAGTCGAGGTCGGAGAAGTCGTCAAAGATTGGCAGGCCGTGGGGCACTGGAGGGGTAACCTCAGAGAAGGAGGTGCCAGCAGACAGGGACTGCGAGGTTGCGGCAGACGCTTGCTGCTGGCCGTAGGCGTCGGCCCTGAAGACGAGATCTTGGTCCTCGTTGTCGCCGGCGCACAAGGTCGGCAGGGCGGAGAACTCAGGTGCAAGAGTGGGGTTGACGGTGCCGACGGTCAGGTTGCGAGGATCGCAAAAGTCAAGGCCCGGTTCTGAGGCGGCATAGGGAGAGGGGCAGGGAGAAAGAGATGGGCAGGAGATGGACGAGCTTGCGATGGCCAGGTCGGAGTGGTGGTTCAGGGCAGGGGATGCGGGTGCGGATGCACAGAACTGGGAGGCCTGTGCCTGAGTCTGAGCGTGTCCCTGGTATGGAGACTGATGGGGCAGGTACACTGTAGAACAGAAAGCCACTTGTCAGCACTCGTTTTCCCCGCCTCACTCGATATGCACCACCATTGCTGTGAGAAAACAGGAAAAGCGCAAAGTGGCTGTGGCAAATAGCTCCTCTTTGTCTCTTTTTCTTGTTCTTTCTTCCGGCGTGACTCTCAATTGAGGTTGTATTTCGCAGACCACTGCCAGTGTTGTCCCCATACAATCGGAACTAGCCCACTTTTCGCAGCTTGGGATAATGTAGTGATGCGGGTCTCGAACTTACTTGGTGTCATTGGCGGCGAGGAGCATGTGTTCCAGTCGAGCATTGGGAACTGCTCAACAGGGAGAATGTCAACCTCCTCCTTGACGCCCATCGGTGTGCCCTCGAGGCCCGAGAACATGGGGTTGAGAGGCGTGGCCAGCATGTCGCAGCTGCCAGGGCTGCCCATCACACTGCCGGCGGCCGACAGTGGTGGTGTCTGAGGATAGCACATGCCCTCGGATTCGTCGAACTTGATCGTGTCAAGGACGATTGTCGGCCTGTGGAGCGCCTGGTGAACCCGCACTGGGGATGCCTGAGGAGTGAGAACTTGTTGCTGGGGGGCGCTGGTGAAGCTGTGCTTTGCCTGGGTGTGCATGGGCGGCTGTGAGCACGAGGAGCTGGGCCTGGAGAAGCCTGGTGTCGAGGGGAGTGGTGTTGAGGGGAGCACCGGCACCTGAGGGAACATCTGCATCTGTTGCGGCATCGAGTGTGGTGCGTATGGGTGTGTGTGGTGTGATTGAGGCTGAGGGTGAGGGATGAAGTGCCCGTGGTGCCTGTTCTCTGGGTTGGGGTCCGGGCTGTAGTAGAAGAAGGCCGGGGCCATCGCTTGTTGTGCCATCATGGATTCCATTGTGGTGCTGCTGGACCTCTATCTCTCTCTGTTGTATCAATGTATCAGCCTTGGTGAGCCTCTCAGGTCAACACACATCCCAGGTATGGGCGACCACCTACCAAGCTGTGACTGTTGATCGATGTCTGTGTTCAACTGCTCTGCCCTCTGGTCTGGAGTTATGATATTATGTATACGAAGAGGCGGTGGTGGGGTATTGTACACGTCTCTTCGAGAAGAGATGCTGCGGTCGAGGCAAGTGGGCCAAGCGATGGTGTGGTATCGGATCGATCCGGTTCAAGGAATGGTTGGCAGTCCCAAGTCGGTGAGGTGAGAACTGCTAGTTGTTGGATGCTCGTGGGCTGCTGTTATACATAAGCTCGTTCTGGGGGGACCGGGTCTTGGATATTGACTCTGTTCTCGGGTCAAGGATGCAAGGCGGTAAGAGAGTGGAGGACGCGTTGTCGTCTGTACGTATTCTCAAGAACGAGTTATACTGAAAGAGGGGATGGAATGGATATTCCAAAGTCGATTCCGGTAAAGAAAGGAAGAACCAATATGTAAATGGAAGAGGGAAACGTCTAGCTATCTGCCGATCACGAAGTGGAAACAAGAACGAGTGTGGTGAAGGGCAAACCCCAGAGAATATGTAAAGACTGAGGGCAGGTGTATAGTCCAAAGGTTCCCAAAAAGGATCAGCACCACCCAGCGAATGGGTGAATTGCCCAGAATGGGTAGAGGTCACTGGCTGGGGGGGGGGGCACAGGCTCGTCTCCCGGCCCCTGCCCTGGTCTTGGACCACCACACCGCGGAATGGGATGCCATGCCACCAGGTCCCTGCCCATGGCCCAACCAGGACTCCACCCTTGCCCACCTTTCCTCTTGTCCTGCTTGTCTCACTTGCGCCCGCCGCTGACGAGGGCTCCAGTCCCGGAACCCCGGCGGGCGAGACGGTGCAGAAACAGCATCCCTGCTCGCATGTCCGGGGCAGGGGGCTGGACATGGTGGGAGGAACCTTGGGTGCTGGGTGGGTGGGCAGAGGTGCGCTAGCCGGATCCTATTTTAGCGACCTCTCTGTGAGCCCTGAGGTCGGATGTACCGCACGATGACGGGTACAAGGCCCCTCAGGGTCGTGGGTCCCATGGCACTCCTGGGGTCCCGAGTGGTCTAGGGCTCCAGGCGGTGGACAGCAAGGACCCCAGCACCAAAGAGAGAGAGAGAGACGTGTGTGCTGGTCCGCCGGTCGAGGTTTGGGCGGGCACCGCTGCTGAAGTCCATGGTGAGAGCCCAGCGAGCCCACCACACACGACACCTCGCAGCTCACAAACGGGAGGGCACGAACAAGGCCCCAGTACCGTGCAGCTTCTCAAGACAGCAGCTTATAGACCGCTTGACCTCTGGCGCTGTCACTGGTCAGATGCTCAGCGCAGAGGATGCGAGGTGGCATGCTCAGTACGAGCGTTGAAGGACAAGGCCTGCTCGCCTGTTCAGCTGTCGGCAGCATACGAGCGGCTGTTTGCCACCGCGGAAGGCTTTTCTCCCGTACATACACTAGTAGCCGAGCTACACGTCAGGGCGACAGCTCAATGGCCCTGGGGGGCTCTCTTGCCGGGCGGGCAGACGAGCCACGGTGGGCATTTGTGACGTTGGAACCTCAGTTGATCGTGTCACGATGCCAGAGTCAGCTGGCGGGTTGCCGGAGGCAAGAGGCGCTCTCTCATTCGAGTTGACGCGAGCGGGCGAGGTCATGCGGTTCCTCATACGTGTTGTCGCTCATAATTTTGGAAGCACTGTGGGAGAGCCACAGGTGCCCTGTTATCACCGTATGGAGGGTGCCACTGTCATTTGTGCAGGCTTGCTCTGGTCCTTGAGCCCGCCTCCAGCGTCTGGTTGGCATCCGGGCCTCGTACGGCCCCACCAGCACCGCACAAGGGACATACTGTGCCAGTGCATAAAGCTGGCGCAGAAGCGGGGCCCTGCCCCACTCGATAGGACAGGACTTGTACGTGTAGGACAGCCGCTGGCCACACAATCGCCCAGCAGCACGTTGCCCAAGCATGTCGCTCGCGCTCGACGTCTGACTGGCCCGCCGTCCGCACGCAGAACCGCAACTCGACACACTCATTCGCTTCTTGACATCCTGTCGCTCGCCCAATGGCTCTCCCCGGTGCGGGTGACTGTGAGTGCGACGCCTGCGCTAGTCGTGGTGAAATGTACAAAAGTCTGTGTAGAACGTGACACAGAGATAGATGGCTGCGAGACACTCCCCATCAGAAACGCCCGTTTGCCGACGAGCCCTGCCCAAGCGTCGCGCCGTCACACTCTAAAAGCGCCGATCCAGCAGTGGCCGTGGCTGTCGATGATGTGTACTAGTCTGGTGTGCCTGCCGATACGGCGCTGGAGGCGTATGGTCTGTCCGGCCTAGGGGGTGGGATACTCAGAGGCCGCGCAGAGCACAGGACACGCACAGTACTTGGCCCTACCAGACTTCATGCGCGGCCGGTGATCTTCAGGCACTCCCCATGCCCAAGCTACTTTGCCACGCCACCGCGCTTGTCAGTCGACCCGGGAAGTCGAAACATGCAAGGTGGGTTTGTTCTGTGGCGCGGCAGGCGATCTTGCGATGAGGCCTCTTGAGTCAATAATAGCATTGAAAATGTCGTCCTAGAGTCGCGGCCGAGGATGAGCCGTGGCGCATGGTACACGAGGTGGCAATGCGCAGAGCAGCAGCGCTGATGTTGGCTGATGTTGCTGCGTATTCCAAAACCGACTTTGGGTGTGCTCGCCAGTTACGGGCAGTGGCCCGGCGGGTAAAGTTGCTTCGGCCACATTAGATAGATTAGACCAAAGGCTGAGGCCGTAACCCAAAGCCAAATTTGAACACAAGGCCGCATTAGCACGGGTGGTAGTCGGATCTTGGAAAGAAAAGCCCGAAATCTGCAGTAAGATTCTGATAGCTCGGACCGACGCTGACGGCATCATGTCTAAAAAGAACACTGTGAGGGCGACAGTAGGATCACTCCCAATTAAGAAGAAAAACTCTGTTGACGGTGCACCCAAGAATAAGTCGACCTGGGTGATGTCGCACGCGCGCAGCTCGGTCTAATGGCTGCATATTGGAGGCGCGTGCATATCATCGTGAACAAGTCCTGGAACGAAGATGGTGAATGGCCGGAAGTTGTTGTGCCCCTCCGCCCTAGGCGGGCATCCAGCGGGCATCGCGTGCAAACTTTCAGCCAGACGATGCGCCGTACGCCTGCTGACGATTTCTTGCAATTGTTGGTGGCAGCGAATGGCGTGTCACAGCACGCATCTTGCCTCCATGACAACAGCCAGCCCTGTTTGTGGAGTTACGGTACTGACGCAGCGCGGCCCACTCTGGAGGCGTATCCTATTGACTTCACCTGCCTGGTCCGGCTGGACTTGGTAACCTTGCTGACCTGTGGTGGCCTTGTTGGTAAACCCCGGAGACAGGAAACGAGAGCGTGTGATGATGGATCATAAGGCGGCGCTAGCACGAGGAGAGGGAAAAACGAGGAAATAGATTCGATGTGACGACATGCACATCTCCCGACCTGTAAGCCAACCAAAGGCTTTGGGTAAGACGCCGGATGAAGCCGCAATGGCCAGCGGGGAGAGGCCACTGTCCTAAGGCTCGCTCAAGGCACTTGACATAGCACGACCAGTCAGAGGGCGGCGCACGGTTTTTTTTTTTCTTTTTCTTTTTCTTTTTTTCTTTTTCGCCTCTTCTTTTTATCTTTCCTTGCCCGTGCTCCATGGGCCGAGCAGCATGGGTTGGTGGTGTCAGGCCTAGTGTAGACTGGGTGCTTGGCGTAACGCTTTGGGCGGCATGGTTGGTAGGTGCAGTGTTGCAGTGGGCGGCAGTTTCGCCTGAATAGATACAAACAACCTCACATGTTGACGCCCGTTGCGACTTGTCAGCGGCTCGGGCGCTCGCTATGATGTGTGGATCTTACCTGTGGTCTGTTGGGCTTGGTCTATGGCCCAGCTCTTTGGATAGTCTCGTTGTGTGGCTGTCCCAGGATATGAGCCGGCGTCTTGTCGAATTTCCTAGCAGAAGTCATGAGCAACAGGCCGGGTCAGGCCCGGTCAGGTAGAGAAGCAACGGACCCAGAGCATCGGGTACGGCGGGCGAGATGAATTTACCAAACTAGCAGCCATGTCGTTGTCGAAGTGGCAAAGTGTTGATGGGCTGATGGTTTCGCGTGCGCAGGTGCTATCTAATCCTGTGTGCAATAGGCACGCCTGCCTCTTGGTCACCCATGTAGGTAGTCTAGCAATTTACCCTCTATATTAGCAATCTTGCAAGCCAAGACCTGTTGTTCTCTTTGTCGGTGACAAGGTGAAATCTGACTCTCTCCAATTAACCACGATGGGACTGCTTGCTTCCGCCTTTCCGTTCCCGCTCCCGCTCCCACCTCGTGTGTCCAGCCGACACAGTAGCTAGCTCGTCTCAACCCGTCCTCGCATGGCACAAGGGACTGCAACCGTACGAGAGCTCTGAGCACCCTGCGACGGCGATGCAGATCTGCGCCCTCTCTGCCAACTGCCCTCTTGCTATCCACATGTTGAAACATAGCTCCCATGTACTATGGCCGCTAGTCTGGGCGCCGGACCGTTGAACCTCGACCACTAGAGTGCGCAGGACGCCACTACTCTATGCACAAGACGGCTCGATTGGGCGACCACTGCAACTCTTGCAGCCTAAACGGCAAACATGGGCTGCCCATTCACTCGCTTGTTCTTGTTTCATGTTTTAACTAACTACCATACCACCAGTAGTATAGCACAGCAAACGGCTGGCGCTGGGGATCCTCCTTCGAGACTTGGACGACCCCGTATGGCATCCTGCTCCTATGGCTTACACCACATAGCACAACCTCCTCGGCCGACACCCAGCCGGTGGGTATACAACAGTGCGGTATTGCTCCCGGACAGGGATGCATTCCCCGTCGGTGACACTTGACCAACTGATAACATGTGTCATCGCAGGACCTCGATACATACTGCAGCCCGCTGGTATGGTGCCCCACGGTGCCCAGCACTGTATCTGCTGCTGTGTGTGCTGGCTGTTGTAGGGCCGTCCACAGACTACGGGGTACTAAGCAGTGTGTACTATGTAGTGTACATATGTACACCTTCCCCATCCAGCCAACGGTGAAGGGCTTGCATATCCTGCCCGGCCAGTGCCGGCTAGCCAGGCTTGCTTGCTTGCTTGCTTGCTTGCTTGCTTGCTTGCTCCAGCACACGGTGTTCTTGCAGGGCCACCAGAGGCCTGCGCCCATGGGCCCAGCTTATTGTCACCTGATTGTGCTTGCTGGCTTGCATGATCCGATGGACCGATCGACTCCGTCTTCTCCACTGCGAGCCGTAATGCAAACGTTGCTGCTTCATTCTGCGGGCGGTCGTTTGTCCGCTTCTGGAAGCCTCTCATGAATGCGCAGAGCCGATCTGTCAGGTTCCAGCCTGCTGCCCCGTCTGCCCCCGCCTGGGCCGTTTGGAGACTGTGTGAGGGCTTTCTGGACCTCCTCCCCCTCCATGAAACCTCCCTGTCCGTCTCCGCCATCTGTGTCCCCCGTCCTTGTCGGTACATCCGCGGTCGCCTTGTACCTCTGCTTCTGCGGTACCTCTGAGCTGCTGGCAGCCTCTCGTACCTGCATACAACCTTGCCAATCTAATGCAGGTACTGCGTGTTCTGTGAACACGGAAAATTCGAAAAATCGGTCCGCTCGTCTTGCGACACAACCCCCCGACCCCCGGCTTTTTGGGAAAAGCCTGCGAGGCAACAATGGGGGCCACGGAAGACCTCTCTCGTCGCCCTCTCGACCACCCAGTTCCCGATGCACCTTCAGATCCCATCTCTTGCTGACATCTGGAGCGCAGATGGACAGCAGTCCCGGCGGTCCCTCGCATCTCTCTCTCCCGAGTCATTCGAGGCCCTCATGCCCTCAAGTCTCGCCGACACCGAGCCCTTGCTCGCTCTGCGCACAGTATCCGCGACTTCGTACTGTATACGCTGAGGGCGCTACTGTCCCGGCCCCGTTTTCCGTTGCCCATGAGCCGTCAGACCGTCTTTTGCTAGTGTAAACTCCCGCGAACCGTGGTCCTGTATCCATCTGTCAGGCTTCGCTAAGCAGCGGAGCCTGACAACTCTGCACCACAGCGTTACATCGACGCCAGGGTCTAGGACTGGCGGAACCGGCAGAAGCCCTCGCTAACGAGTGCTGTGGTTTGACGGGTGCCACAATCGTCGGTCCAGAGGCCCAGCCAGCTGCCAGCCCAGCGGTGTCGAGCGACCCCTACTATGTGAGAGCTGGCGGCGGCCGTTCCATGAGGGACCCTCTCTCATCGAGGCCCTCATAGCCTGGCGGGGTGTGATCTGCGGTTGCCATCCCACGTCGTCGGGGCTTCAGGACCGGGGCCTAGTACACTAGACAAGCGCGAGTTTATCACGGCCTGCTCGCGGCCCCGAATTCGCCACCAATACGTTGGGCGCTGGCGTGTTGGTCGAAGTTAGTTGGAAACCTACCTTACCCTGGAACGTCTCGCATGTCAAGTCGGCTTCGTCTCGACTCCAGCTGTCACGGTTCCTCCTCCTCTATTTTCTCGCGGGAGTGTCGGCCGACCATTTTCGGCGGCTCGGTGGGGTCAGGGACGAGTTCCGGCACACCGTTGAAGGGGATTCTAGATTGGCCATGCGTTGTTGCTGTTGCTCCATCTACGACTGCCGGCAGATAGGCCTCGCCGTGTCCCCAGTCACCCTACGCCTAGCCCCGTCGAAGAAGGACAATGAGACATGTGCCATGCTACAGTATGATTCCCCACAACGTTGCCAGATCTTCGCTGCAAGAATTGGCCAGAAACGTACCCACCACGGACAGCTGCTAGCCGTCCTTGGATAAATACCTCTCTTCACATGATCAATGTGGCCTAGTATCGTGGTATCGCCTGGGAAAGCACTGCCACGGTCTCATGTGTATTGATCATCGAGCCAACTTTGGCAGCCAGGCGATTTGATGGTAGCCAAGCCACTGCTACAACATCACCAACTGTACTGGGATGCAGGGTTGGGTTGCCAGAGAGCCCGGGAAACCTCGACATCGAATCGTCGAGTTCATCTGCGGTCCAGCTGGGGCTTAGCACCGTTACGGACCGCTGGTGGGAATGGCCGACCTCCCCGGCCCAAGCAGCCTGCTGCCCCGGATTCCCACACTGGCTCGCATGAACAAGACAGGGGGCCCCTAGGCCATGCAATCTGTCGTACCATCTCTGCGGGCCTGGGTCCTCTGAGCGTCGAAAGCTTCACCGTGGGGATCTCATAACCTGGGATGGCGACCATCTCGCCTATCTACACTACACTACACCCTCTCTGCATCACCTGACCATTCTCTGCAAGGTACTAAAGAGCGGGCTCACGCGGCACGTTCGCCGACACTATCAGGACTCGGGGGCACTATTCAAGAGGAACCTATGGCTCGCTGCCTCGATAAGCATCTATTCAGCCCTCTGACTGATCGAAAACACCGTCCTGACGTGTTATGGGTACTCGGTAGAGACCAATTCTCTGCCGAGTGAACACTGCTGCGGCAGACTTATTAGTGTGCACAACGTCTTATGAACAGGGTTAAGCTCGGTGCAAGGGCCCATGGTTCACCCCGCCGCACAATTCACATCTTGTTACTCGACACTGGCAGTCCGATGCGGTGAGCTCTGTCTGGGCCGACTCTGTGAGCTGGACAGTGATACGCCATGCGGGCAGAGATGCACAGCATGGGAATCGGTGTGGGAACCGCATGGGTGCGCTCCCTGATCGGTGAGCAATTGTCGAGATGATGGTGTCTCTGCTGGCGACATTGCGGTGATTCTTTACACAAACAACACACGTCTGGAAAGCTACGCACTATCTTCGGGTTTTGTTCAGCCACCTCGCACGGTGACAGGGAGGGCCCTGCTGGCCCCATCAATGCAGCAGACTTGCGGGGCCGGCGACCAATTGGCAATTCCGCGGTCCTGGCTAGAAGAGTCTTCCCTGCGCTTCTCGAAGGTTTCAGTGGGCGCCGAGGTGCTTCCAACAGGCGGGCGTAGGAGCAGGAGTGGGCACGCCCTGGTCGGCCTGCTGGCTGGGCGGGGTCCAGGTCGGCTCTGCGACGCCGCTCCAATTTGACTTGGGCCGTCATCCACTTCATTTTATCGCACGCGTCCACCATCGCACCACGCTTTGATTCAGCCAATCCCTGGTTGCCAATAGTCTGCCGGCCAGTGTTATTGAGGTCCACGATGCTGCGGCCTAGCAGCATAGGCAATGTTTACACTGAGGCGGCGATCATACCGTCACCGTCCATGAAATGAGGACAGTCGCGGCCACGCCGAGCGACATTTTGCATCAAGCACGCAGTCGCGGACTTTTGGGGCAAGCCTCGAAGGATTTCAGAGCAAGCTTGCCAACAGGGCAAAATAGGCCCGTCACAGTCGGTGTGCTTGGGGTACAGCACGCTCGCGGAATACTCGCGAGCGCAAAGCTAGGACACATTAGCGGCACCAGACCGCCTTCTCTGCTGTTGTTCCCCAGCGAGTCGAGCTCCTCTGTTCCTGCGAGGGCAGACAGAACACTTCATCCCGCAGAAGCGACCCCACGAGTTAGTTGCCTTGTACACGCATCCCTCGTGGGGGTGGTTGCATTGGCATGTGAGCCACGCCTGCTGCCGGAGATAACGTATGGTCTCGTTCTTCGTAGCATCCGGCGATCGCCTCTCGACAATCTTCCAAGACCCGGCCGTGGGGCTCCTCCCCCAGCTGCCTCGCACACCGTTGATGGGGTCGACATCTCTAGGCTGGATCTGGTAAGGCGGTGGACGGCGACTGCGATGACCGTCCTAGTGCTGCTTCTTGCCAGACTGTCTAGGATGGGACCGCAATCTCAACGGTATGGCTGTATGGGTACCCGCCGTGACAGCTTCCTGTCTGTCTGTCTGTCCTGGGAGTCTCAGATCAAAGGTGTCAGTCAGAGAGATCAGGAACCCACACAGGGCGTGGTGTAGGTGCCACCGTGTGTGGATTCCTAATCCTCTTTACTGGGCCGTCAGAAAAGCAAAGGCATTGCCTGTCAGGCCATCTGCCACATGCACTTTGAATCGAGGTAGTGTGAGACCTGCAGGAACGTGCCTGTACGCTGCAAGCACTGGCACTCGGGAACGGACGCATCAGATGCCAATTGTCGCAGTGGGAAACCTAGCCAAGACAGGATGCGCGGCGTGCGCACCGGTGTCGAATCCTCCTACTGGTGTGCTACGGCAGCGCACATTGTCTTCAGGGTATAAAGCAGCCCATGTCACATGGCACCAACGTGCAGCAGCATCTCCTGTTGCTGCGATCCGCGCTGCGATCCGCGCTGCGATCCGCGCTGCGGCTAGTCTTGTTGGCTACAGTTCTAGGACGAAAGTGTCCATAAGAGACTCGGGTCGTCCTCGGCGCACCGCTGGCGATCATCAGGCTTGACAGGAGCATGCTCCTTTGGGCTGTCGAAAGCGGGAAGGTCTCAGACCTGAAACCGCCCATCCATGTGCTGTCTGCAACTCGTCCGCGTGGTGGTTGCGAAGCTACAGCACAGAGGGCACTACTGCAGGGCCGCCTGGAAGCTCAATGGCTGCTGGGGAGCTGAGCGGGCAAGCAGACTCGAAGTCAACTGAGGAGGGAGGGGGAGACGCAGGGGTGCAGGTCGCATGTTGCAGGCTGTCCATGCGTGCCGAAAAGCTGGAACCGCAGATACGGTTCACGGTTCACGGTTCACGGTGCACGGTCTGGAAGCCCTGGGAACCCTGCCTCGCTGCTCACTTGCTGGACTCGCAACAACGTCAGAGGGTATTGACGTCGGCGTTGCACATACATCATGTCCCCGTCCAGCTGCGCCTCTTGCCATGACTGACGGCGAGCCGAGTAGCGAGTACGAGCCAGACCCCCCCCCCGGGCGGGGACGAGTCTGCCGCATTCAAGTACTCCTTCACGCTTGCACTGTAGGCTACAGTCGTCTCGGGCTATACCAGAGACATAGAGTTGCGAGCGGGATTAAAAACTCTGCCTGGCGTCATAGCCTGACGTAGGCCAATACGCCGCAGTCATAGGGCGTGCTAATCTACAGAAGGCCTGCTTTGTGTCCGTCGTTTCATACTGTCGCCCGAATCGGCAGCCAGACCTCCAGGCTTCGACGTAAAAGGATGGTGGCGGCGACATAGTTGCAGATCGCGATGCGTCGTCGGCGGGGTTGATGTCTACCACTGCCTGAGCCCTTGCGGACAGGCTACGTCTCAATGTACTACTGTACTTGGGCAGTAGACATGCCCCCGAGGCAGCGCCGTCCTTCTTCTCCTCAGAGGGCATGATTGCCTTTCTGGCAGGTAGTTGGGACCCTGACGCATTCCTGGCCAATGCAGACTTCTGGCAGTCACACCAAGGGCAGAAGTGTTATGATGAGAGCGAGCGAGGCTTAGCTACCAACAGCACTGCAGGCCAACGCCCTCGGGGTGACCCGTTCCTCTGGACCCCAACCTCGGCACATGCACGCAGGCTGCTTGGCATCGCGATCGTTTTCTCACTGGGAAGCCCATCCTATGGCATCACCTCACCCGGGCCACCACACCCTCACGGTTGCTCTCCAGGTGCTGCAGGACTCTTTCCTGAACCTCGCTCGAGGGCTCGTGCTCGTTTGGGGAGGCTAGCCGCGCCTCCCGCAACGCAACGCCCTGGGGACGGGGGCTTGCGATTGGCACCTCGTCGCCTCGTTGGCTGCTAGGACTGTGGGGCGAGGATGCGGCGCATCAAGGTTTGGAGGATCTGCCAGGTACGGGTTACCGTCTGTCACTTGGATCCCATGCCATTAACCCAGATAATCAACTATATAGTCCCATGTTTTTAGAGTTCAGCTGAGCGGGCTATCCCAATCATCCACAGGTGGTGCTCGCCTGTTGGCGTCCGCTGGTCTGGCCAATTGGGGTGGCGCTGTCTCGGGCATGCCTCGTCACCAACAGCTTCATCTCAGGTTTGTGCGGAGAGCAGGCCTCGTCCGACAGGGACTATCTTGTCAACAGCGTGCTGGGAGACGCCTGCCTCGACCCGACTCAGCACCGTCCCGAGTTCCAGGGCAATATACCACGTTGGGATACATGCCGTAGATCTCCCTGTCGCCATGTCGAGGGAGAGACCTAGCGGGCCCGCCGCCATAGCGAGCAGGATGCGCTGTCGGGAGAGCGTCGGGAGAGAAGGTTGACGCGTAGATCCCTCCCGGCCCCCCATGCTTGTTCGCTTTGATGGCCCACGATGCGGCTGACCAAGGTGTTGGCGATGAACTCTGCCACAGCGCGGCCATCCCTTTCCCCCCGCCCGCCGGTGCCGCCCGCCTCGGCTGTTTCAAACCTATTTTGGACTCCGACAAAGATGGAAGTGGCCCCGTCCATTGCTAGTCCTGCATTGAAATGCGTGCCTGGGCGCTGGCGTGTAACCGTTCCTTTGTGGGCAGTCTGCTCCGGCCGGACGCCCTCGGCAACAAGCGACCACCAGCGCCCGAGGTTCTGCCACGTTTTGGAACGCCATTTTGATGTTCGATCGGTGAGTGCGCACGCGTCTACGTGCGGCATGATGCCGATGACGACGGTTGATGTTTTGCCTTTAGGCCGGCAGAGCCTGCGCGGGCGCTTTTCTGCCCAAAGCACGCTGACGAGGCTTTATGGCGGCGGTACTATGTTTCCTGCACGTGCGAGAACATCAGTGGATATGAGTCGGGCGATGCTTTTCACGTCTACCCAACCACCCAGGGCGACGAACGAGATCCCGCCCCAAGGGGTGATCCGGTAGAACTCCGGGGGCACGGCATTTTCTCATCTCCTATCTTTCCATGCTGCACGTCCATGGGTTACCACATGTTACCACCCGGGCGCGGTTGACATCTCGGGGAGTACTGCCTGCTCTTCTGACGGCCGGCTGTCATTCGACAGAGAGAGGGCACGGCCGTTTGTGGCGTACGCCATAGGTCCTATGTAAGGTGAGACAATCCTGAACCGCCGTCACTGCCGAGTCACATCTAAGGTGTCACGGCTTTCTGCGATACCACCGCGGTGTACGTCAAGATGACAGCTGGACCCGAACGAGGACTCGGATGCGGGGTGTTGGTTCTATGTCGTCGTCCAGAATACCTAAACAGGTTATTGTTTGCGGACGTGGCTCGTTTGTTTCCAGCATGTAGAACAGGCTAAGGTCGAGGACAACTTCGACTAGTATATGACAACTATTCCTCGCAGCCTCGCACCCAATTTGACAAGACCGTTAGAAAGAAGAAAAAACAGCATATGATCGACTATGATCACCAGTCTTGTCCGAACTCTGCAGCAGAGACGGAGGCCGCCGCCGGAGAAACCGGTGCTGTGCATTCATGCATGACCCCCCCCCCCCCCCCTCCCAAGGTGTTGAGTCGTCGACCAAGGTGCAGGCACAGCCTTGCGGCTTTGTCCCGGGGCAGCCGGGTCGGTTCGGTTCAGCCTGACCAATATCTCTTGCTCCCGAGCGATCACACCCCCGGCCCTGCCTACCTATACTATAAGATGTGCGCATATGCAGTGTCTCTGAGCATGTTGTCCCCGTGCGATCTGGCGGGGAGGGCAGGCAGGTGTCGCACCTGTCGTGATTGATGCGTGCAGAATGCCTGGTGGACGCTTCCCGCATTGCAGCCCCTGCCGTGCATTACCTGGGTGCTGCGCAATCCTTATATCCAGGGCCCGGCATTGCTCATGAGGATGGGACGGCCGGGGCGGGGGGACCTCTGCGTGACAATTATGCCGGCGATCAGCCCTGGGATCAACCGTCGTGCCCGAGACCAGGTTCACGCTTGACAGTGGCTTGCCTGGCGATTGGCTTGTGCATTTTATACAGCAGCGAGATGGGATGGACCCAAAGGTCTGTGTTGTTTCGTGTAGATTAGCTGGTTCACGAGCGGCAGGCGTCACCTTCACTCGTCAGGTCCCACGATGTATCCTGTGGGATGGGTGACTTTGTGCCATGCGATGCAATTCTCCTCCCCCATCCCCTGCCACACCTATAGCATGTCACATTACGACAGTTCGGCCGATGTGTCTTGGGTTTGTGCTGTTCCTGAACTCAATTCATGGGTAGCCTGTCAGGACCCGCACGGCCTCCTTACTAATACTACTTGGCTGAAGCATAGGACTCGGCTGGCGATATGTCTCTGAGGCAGGACTCCCGCAGAAATGTGCCATGGCGGGAAGGGAAGTGGGAAGAGTAAAACCCTAATACACGGTAGCATTGACATCTCGCCTATCTGAGATCGGAGCAGATGCCAAATACTGGGGGGCGCCCCATACCAGATACGCCCCAAGGAGGAGAAGCCGCACGGGCGAGCGCGGACAGTAAAAATTGACCATTGACTATCCACCTGCCGCGGCCGCGTTCCGGCCGGTGATAGCAGTAGCGGTTGACGGGTGTGGCTTGTCACGTCCCTCGAGACTCGTTAGATTCGCGGTCGGCCCTGGGCTGCCCAGATGGACAGGTCACATCGCGCGCCGATGGACGTGACGGAAGAGGAAATCCTGATCAGTGCACGGAATGTCATGAGCGTCGAAGAGGAAAGGCGCGGAGGGAAGGGTCTGGGGTGGCTTTTCCGAGAGAAGGGAAAGGAAGGGAAGGCTGGCCTTCTGCTGGGGATGGTACTGCTGTACTGTGTAGAGGGCGGATCCCGTAGCGTTCTCGTGCGTGCTCGCCCGGCTTGGGTGTGACTTGGAGGACCATTAGCTTCTGGACGGTCTCACGGACTGGGTTCTATGCTATATACACAGTATCAAGTGGCGGATGGTACAGAAAATCTCTCCAGAGTGCAGGGGCGACCTTCCACAAGCACCGGATCTGCCATTTGACGCCCGATGCATGCCTGATCAGCACCGTAGCAGCTGCTGAGGCCCGGTGGTGGAGGCTCGTTTCGTAATGGACCTTCCCTCAATAACACGGGCCCAGTCAGCTAAGCTCACGGCGCGGCGGCGCCGGCAGCATTCGCCTCGTCGGCACGCTGGACGCACTCCTCCAGCACCTGCCAGAACTTGGTGGTATCGAGGCCCCTCGGTATCCGCACGCCTTCCTCCCCAGCCGGAAGCAGCGTTGCGATGGTCCGGCCCAGCTGTGAGCCCCGATGCAGGGCGTCGGCGTGGGTACCCTCTGTGAGGACCTTGACGGCGAAGCGCTCACGCTTGTTCGGGTGGTCCGAGGACGAGTTGGGGTCGCACTCGTCAAAGGCAATCTCCCATTTGGTGCCCGTCAGTACCGCAGCTACGGCCAGCGGATCGTGTAGAGGAGGGCCCTCAATGATACCAAATACGTCCCTGTAATGTACAGGCGAGATTGTTAGATCCAATAGATTACGCCGAGGGAGCACACATAGCCAGTCACAGTGCACACTCACTTGTACGTCTTTGCAAAGAACATGAGCAACTCAACGAGCATGGTGCGGAGGACTGTCTTGCCAACTCTCGGCCCGGTAGTCTCAACCGGCTGCGTCTTGGCGTCGTTCAGAGATGCCCTGTCGGCCCCATAGAGGAGAAGCTCTTGGACATCCTGTCTCGCGAGCACAAGATGTGTCGTGTCCAGAGGCAGGATGGTGGTTTTTGCTGCGAGTTCCTCTGTCTCAAATATGAACGCTGCGGCCTCAGGATCGATGATAATGTTGCTGTACATTTAGAGATGAGCAAGACGGCCAGATAATCAGGAACTGCGCGTGTATCCTGTGCTCCGGATAAATCGCAGGTATGGAACCTGTTTCGTATATTGCCGAAGGCCAGACGACAGCACCACCGAGAGCCGGGGCGATACTGATGAGCATAGCACGGGCGCAACGGATTGGGAAGGACACATGACACTTACAACTCGGCCCACGGCGTCCAGTTCCCAATGCGAGCCTTACCATCGACAATGCCGTATACAGCGCTGGTGAAGCCGTCTCCCACCGCGCCTCCCATAAGACTCAGCCCCTTGACATGACCGATCAGATCCGGATAAGTCTGGAACAGCTTGGCAGCATTCGTCAGGCTGCCTGTCGCGACGACCCAGGCGGTGCCGGGCTTGCATGACCGCAGCGCAGCGGCAGCAGCGTCGATGGCCGGGACGTCTCTGCGCGGCTGGACCAGCGGCTCGGGCAGCAGGGCGGTCCCGTCCAGACCGCTCTCGCCGTGGATGTCCTCGGCGTTCTCGGACAGGCGCGGCCTCTGCAGAGGCGACGAGGCGCCCGGGTAGATCGGGATGCGGTCGTGCATCCCGATGGCCGTGAGCACGCTGGTGGCGTTCCACGTCGTTTTCCTGGTAAGCGCGGGTGTCTGGTCAGCTGTGGGGTCCCCGCCTGCCTCGTATTGCCATCAGAGATGGTCGGAAGGTTGACGCGTTCGCCCTCCGGACCGGGATCTGCCAAACCAAGAGAGAGAGGCGCGCCGCGGGCTTGGGCCAGCCATTCATGCTTTCCCCGGACCTTCCGATGCGCGGGAGACGTACTCTAACGGGGCATTGCCAAAGACGGTTGATATGCCCAGAAGTTTGATGCCGGGGTGATATGCCGCGAGGATAATGGCGAAGACGTCCTGGAATGCGGTTAGTGTGGGCAACCAACAGGTCTCGCGGACGAGGCGCTTCCGGATGAGCTGGGACATGAGCTGCGGTGAAGCAGACAGTCTTCACCCATTCCCACTGAGAGACGTGCAGAACCCTCATGATTTATCTGAATCACAGCTTGTCTCAGACTGCCCATGATGGCAGTCTAGATAGCAAGCACGGGAATCAGGAGTGCTTGCAGATCTAACTCACGTCGTGTCCAGGGTCGGCGTCCAGCCAGACTGGAACTCTGTCGTCCTCGGCCATGTCGGCAGGATGGGCTGTGCCTAGTTATTCAGACGCGTAAGAAGCAAGAATGGAGGATTCTGGAGGGCGGCCGTGAGAAGAATGGCCTATCGGTAGCTCGAGCGTGTTGCAAGGACGCGGTCGGGTCTCCGAGGCGGACCTCCAGGATGCCCACTTCTTTGCGGCGCCTGCCCCGGCAATGCGCACTCGTCCGTGATTGAGAGGCACCTGTGCATCACACCCAGCACTGGGTAATACCATGGGAAATTCAATCATCTTTTTCTGCAGTCATACAGCGGTACGAGGAGAGGGTTTTGAATGTCTTTGCGAGTGCAAAAGGGTATCGTCTATTCCGCATCTGGCTGCTGTCGCAGATATAAGCCAGCCGCCGTGGGCCGCAGCCTGCCCGTCACGGCCCAGCTGCCTTCCTCTTCTCGAGGACCTTCATCACATCTGCAACACTATTGACGTCCCCCTTCTTTTTCTTGGGGTCTCGCTTGCGCTTGGGCTTGCCGCCGCCTCCGTCTTCACCGTCATCGTCATCGCCCCACCTGGAAAGCTTGGTCTTGCCGTCGTCTGCCAGCTCCTCCTCATCCGCCAGACGGTTCGTGCCGAAGCCTAGGTCCAAGTCCTCAGCATCACGGTCTGCGGACGCTATCATCTTCTTGAGCCTCTCTTGCCGCTCGGCCTCCTTCTGCTCTTCCTCCGACTTGGTCGCTGCGTTAAGCGTCTTTGCTTTCTTGAGGGCAGCTAGCACCGACGGGTCGTTCATGGCCGGCCGTGCATTCTGTTCCTCAGATATCAAGCTGGACTTGAAATAGTTGCGAGGGTGTTGCGCTTGCGGCTTCGGCGGCGGCGGCATGTCCTCCCCAGTGCCCTGCCCTTCGGAGTCGACCTCACCATCGCTCTTTGGTGATCGAGACCTCGCCTTGGCCTTCTTCTTCGACCCGTCATCATCAGTTTCATTACTGTCATCTGAGTCCGATGATATGCCACCTAGTGGGTCGTAATCTGACTCCACGTCCGAGAACATTGCTACGTCCTCGTCCGCCTTTGTTTGCTCCTCCAGCTTCTTCTTGTAGTATTCCGGGACTTCCATACCCAGCACCTCGGCTTTCGTGTCGACCTTGAATGCTTCGCGTTCTTTTTCGACTTCTGCTGCAGCTTTTCGGACCTTGCGCTTCTCGTTGCCGTCCTCGTCGACGATGATAAGCACCTCTCTGCCTTTGGCGTCGCGCTCAATCCTTGAGCCAGCCTCCTTCTTGGCGCCAATCTTCTTGAATCTTGACCCCAGGGCCGACTCCTGCTGAGCTTTGGCGGCTTCACGGGCAGCCTTCATCTCAGCCAGGATCTGGTCCCTGGTCCGCTTCTGGCCGGGAACCAAGGCTCTGGTGGCTAGTTGTCCCTTCTTTCGAGCCCTCTCCCTCTCGATAGCGGTAACCTCCTTCTCCTCCAATTGTTCAAAGGCATCGTCCACCTCCTTGTCCGTGGGTTCGTCGTCCCTCTCGGGCGACGGCTCTGTTTTCTCTTGACGGGGCTTAGCTCCGCTGAAGACATCCTCGCCTTTCCTGACCCTCTCGAGTAACTTGAAGTCGAGGCCCTTAATCAAGTGCGTGCTCGACAGATCACCGCCGGCGATCTCGTCCCTCAGCCTCTCAAATGTAGCTCTATCAATCTCCTCTTTCTTGAAGGATTCCTCAAGCGCCTGTATGCGCGCGGCCTTGTCGTCCTCCTCCTGTCCTGCCTGTCTTTGTTTTGCTCGGTCTACATAGCCCTCTGCAAACTTGGTGCCCTTCGGCGCAGAGGTTCGGAACTTTTCCTTCGGTCGGTCTTGCTCGTTACGGTCGGCAAGCTGTCGCGCAAAGTCAAGACGGCCTGCACCAGCGACGGACCGTCTGTGAAAAAAAGATCGTTTGTCAGCAGGGAAACTTGATATTCTGACGCAATCTGATAAGCTGAGGCGGGTACTCACGGTGTCATCGGAATACTGGACTTCAGTCGGGATCCGAGGGCAGAGGACACGGCACTTCCAGTCGCTCGTGGAGACGGTGATGCGCCATCCTGATGTGTGCTCGGGGACTTGGCCGAGTTGGCGAGGAGGAGCTTTCGAAACTGCTCGTTATTCATATTGCACCACCTGCTCCGGGCAAGACGATCCCCAGCCGTACAGCAGACTGTCAAGGTAAAAAGATATGGAATGGTGCTGGGTGTTAGCACCCCCCCCTTTCCCCAGCCAGAGCTTATTGAAAGATAGCCCTTGAGGGTTAGGGGTGCCGGTCATTTCTTCAAGTGGTCGGCTGCGTTCGTGGCGACGGACCACGCGTTACCATCAATTCAACCTGTAACCGCGATGCAACACGCCTTTCACACGACATACAGCATGCTCAGGCCGGTATGACCGGCTTCGCTAATACCGCTACAGAGCTTCTAAGCAGTCTTTGAGCTGAAACTTGTCTTCTTGGACGCTTGCTCGGGCGGTCGAGCACCATGACTCTAATATTGCTCCCGTCTCAACTTGGCTTGCACCGAAAGAAGGTCTGATGCCCCACGCCTTTCTCTGAGCTTTCTTTCAAAATGGGGAGCCGTATTGAGAAGAATTCAAACGCGGTGCGTAAGCGCATCGAGGATCATACCTTCTCCGACGAGGCTGGCGAGGAATACGAACCCAGCACCTTTGGAGGCTTCAGTGACTACTTCCGGCGCAAGAAAATCAAGCTTCAGAACTTGGATGCCGAGCTTCGCGAGGCTAGCAGCAAGCCACAAATCTTCAAAGGCGTCGTCGCTCATGTGTCCGGATACACACAGCCGCCTCTGCATGTCTTGCACAAGCAGCTCGTCGAGCATGGCGCAGGTTTCCTACAGTATTTGGACTCCAAGACCATGGCCACGCACATCATCGCCTCGTCGCTTACGCCCAAGAAGGCTACCGAGTTCAGCAGCTACAGGATAGTAAGGCCGGCCTGGGTTGTCGATTCCATTGCTGCGGGCCGCATGCTACCGTGGACTGATTACCGAGTGATCCATGAGGGTCCCAGGCAGAAAGTCATCGAATTCGGAGACGATGGAAAGATCTCCTCACAGGCGCATACACCACAGAGAGGATATCACGACCAGATTCAGAGCAGCTTCTACACAAGCCAGTTCAAGAAACCTGCTACCCCTGTGGACAGGGTGAACTTCCCAAGCTCATCTGTCACGGCACCAATCCCGACTCCCTCCACGTATACGCCTTCGAGACTCAGTGCCCCTGAAACTATTGAGGACTATGACGATGATGCCTTGAAAGACCTGGAAATGGCAGATTTCAATACATCCTCGCCCGCACCTGAGGAGCCCTCAGGTGCCGCCGGTGATGATGAAGTGACCTCCACGGCTGCGGGAAGTCCAGCTGCAGAGGTGAAGGAGGCTGTTCAGGACAATGTAGTCTCGCAGCCACCCAAGGAAGTTCAGCCCGACCCAGCCCGTCCTGCCTCTCACACCTCTGCTCTCACTTCTGAGGAGCATAACGCATGGCTCCTATCCGACCCGAGACTGAGAAAGTCCTCAACCGCGAACCCGGACTTCCTCAAGCAGTACTACTCAGAGAGCCGCTTACATCGTCTTTCTACATGGAAAGCAGAACTTAAGTCCAAGATGCAGAAGCTCGCCAGCGAGAAAGGCAACAGCGCCACGAAGGCTATCAAGCGCCGGCCTGGTGCTCGGCAATATATCATGCACGTGGACTTTGACAGTTTCTTTTGCGCGGTGTCTCTCAAGAACGCCCCCGAATATGTCGACAAGCCCGCCGTAGTGGCACACGGCACCGGCACAGGGTCAGAGATTGCATCTTGTAATTATCCCGCGCGGAAATTTGGTGTCAAGAATGGGATGTGGATGAAACGAGCGCTGGAACTTTGCGCAGACATCAAGGTCCTGCCCTATGATTTCCCCGCATATGAGGAGGCCAGTAGGCTGTTCTACGAAGCTATTCTAGAAGTGGGTGGTGTCGTTCAGAGCGTCAGTATTGATGAGGCTCTAGTTGATGTCACCACGCTTGTACTGAATGCTTCTGGGTCGTACGGCCACGGTATCTCTGAAGGGAGTATCTGGAGAGAGCAGGAAAAGGCTGATGAGCTTGCTGGTGAACTGCGCAAGCGCATCAGGGAACGAACGGGGTGCCATGTCTCCGTAGGCATCGGCGGAAACATTCTGCTCGCTAAGGTTGCACTCCGCAAAGCGAAGCCGGCGGGACAATACCAGATCAAGCCAGAAGAGATCCTCGCCTTCCTAGGCGAGCTCAAGGTAGAAGACCTGCCCGGTGTGGCATACAGCATTGGCGGCAAGCTGGAGGAAATAGGGATCAGGTTGGTCAAGGATATCAGAGAGGTCTCGAAGGAGCGTCTGGTATCTGTACTAGGCCCGAAGACGGGAGAGAAGATCTGGGAATACTCAAGGGGCATCGATCGTGCTGAAGTGGGCGACGTTGCCATCCGCAAGTCCGTCTCGGCAGAAGTCAACTGGGGAATCCGCTTCCTCAACCAGCCCGAGGCGGAGGAATTTGTGATGAATCTTTGCAAAGAGCTAGAGAAACGCTTGTTGAACGAGGGTGTCAAGGGCACAAATCTCACAATGAAGATCATGCGGCGAGCCTTAGACGCGCCGATGGACCCTGCAAAACACCTGGGCCATGGGAAGTGCGACACATTCAACAAAAGCACAGTATTTGGCGTCGCGACCCATGATGCTGAGAAAATTGGCAAGGTGGCTGTCGCGATACTGCGATCTTTCAAGTTCAGCCCTGGAGACCTGCGAGGTCTAGGTGTCCAGATGCAAAGACTGGAACCGATCAAGCCATCAGCAGCTCCTGACGGGAGCCAAAAAAGACTCAGTTTCGGCGCATTCGGGAATACTGGCGGCTCTCATTCATCAAAGAAGCCGGTGGCGCCTGTAGCTCCAATGGGTCTTGATGACATCTCCGATGCGTGGAGCCCTGCGAAATCGAAGGCTGAGACTTTCCAGGTCCGGCGAGACGTGTCCGAGGACCCTATCTCGGATAATCCACTGACGCCTCGCAAGGCGAAAGGACCGTCCATCCACCCTGCTCTCGCGCTGTCCAGGGCAAATGAGGCCGACGAGAAGGCCAATACGCCGTTGAACGTCAGGGGAACGCAGTTTATCATGCCATCGAATCCGGACCCGGAAGTTGTCGCCGCGCTACCCCAAGACATCCGGAGCCGGCTGATGGCACAGCAACCGCGTCCAGATCCTGATTCTGCACTGTCAAGAGATGGCTCACCTGCTTTGCAGCACAGCAGCGGCCCTCGGTCGCGCGGTCAGAGTCCAGCTCCGGAAGATCCACATATCCCACAGGATATCGATCTCGAAGTGTTCAATGCTCTCCCGGACGATATGAAGGCCGAGGTGCTTGCCCAGTACGCCCCGCAAAGTAGAAATGGGCGGAGCATTCCCGCCCAACCGCAATCACCGCGCCGGGACCGGATCACCCGCCCACAACCGCAGAGAAGCCCCGCCAAAAGAGGCCGTGGCCGTGGTGGAATGCGAGGCATGTTAAGCAGGACGCGCGAGAGACAGCGGGACGCCAGCTCCGGACTCATGCAGACGAGCTTCGTCACGACGGCTAACAGGCGATCGGCACTGGAGAATGAAGCCGATGACATCGAGGAGCTTGACCAAGCGTTCCTCGCTGAGCTGCCAGAGGATGTCCGCAAGGAGGTTCTAACCGATCACCGCCGGCGTAAACTTGCGAAAAAGTCGGGACTAGGCCTCAACCTCAAAGGCCCGGGGCGTCGTAATGCCGCGGATCGAGCACAGGAGACGACAGGTGGACAAACAACAATTCCCTTCCCAAAGCCTCCAGCCAAGGTCGCATTTACAGCAACCACGATCTCCTCTATCCAGGAGGTGAAGGATATGTTGAGTGCCTGGCATCGGGAGACGGAGGACGAAGGGCCACACAAGGATGATGTTGAGGTGTTTGAGAAGTATATTGCCCGCGTCGTGATGGAGGAGAGGGACATGGAAAAGGCCAAGAAGCTCATACGGTGGCTTGACTGGCTTGTTGACGACGGTGAGGATACTAGGGGAAGAAAGGGGTGGATGGAAGCTTTCGATAGCGTCAAGAATGCTGTCTATCGGGCGCTGGAAGAAAGAGGACTGGGACCTATGGCGCTCTGAGCATTTCCGTCTTGGATATGAAACAGCCATCTTCAAAATGGTACAGCGGTTATGGAACATGTGCATCATGGGTGTGCCGATGATGGTGAATACCAGGCTCCTGACGTCAACTTGTGCAGGCGAAACCTCACATTGATAAAGGTCAATACCGGACTGTTTTCAAACCTCAAATTAAACGAGGGAGTTCAAACCAAGACATTTCGGGTAGCGCTTTCCCGAAGACAGAGTTACAGGAGATGAACAGCTTGTCCTTCGGATGTATGGGGCTGGGTAGGAGGGCAAAGCTCTGATGCCTCCTATCACATTTCGCATGTGTGGTCAGGTGCAGTTATATGAAGGACATGAAATGATATGGACACTGTATTTCTATCCAACCTTCCGGGTACGCGCCTGTAATCAGGCAGGCAGTATTTATACATATCAACGATGGTCGCGATACAGCATGGTGCTCCTGGTGCGTATCGCAGATGCCAAAGGAAAGGAATACGGTAGCCATTTTCCAGCTTAGGCTTCCTCAAGGCATTTTTCTGATGACGGTCAGCAGGTGACAGGACCACCGCATCATGCATCCTGACGCTTTCAGAATAGGTCCTGTGTAGTTAGAACCTGGAAGATGGTTGGGTACACAGCACGTCGGGCGTAACGCGCCAGTCCCGAGACCACCTGCATGGGAGCCGCGGCGAAGGCAGCACTGCCTCGATATAAAATTCTCAACGACTCCCCCACGGTATAATTGCGGAGGAGCTTGTCTTTTCTTCTGATCTTAGTACCATTGAGCACACGCCGAGCACATCCTCCTCTCCCTCCAAAGCCCAGCTCGTCTGGCAGCAATTCACCATGGCTGAACTCGTCGCGCTTTCCACTGCGGCAAATGTTGCCGCGATGATTTCCCTGGCTGAAATGGCTGTTAAAACTGGAACCCAAATCTCTGATCTATACTGCCGATACAGAGATGCGTCGGTGTCCATGTCCCAGCTACTTGATGAGATTCGGGCCGCGACATCCATCACCACACAAGTGTGGAAATTTCTGAGAGAGTTCAAGGCCTCCGTTTCTACCGAGGACAGCGAACACTCTCTTCCAAATATAAAACAGCATCTTTGCCTCGTTGACCAAGAGTTCAAGCTGTTGGAGAAGCTCATGCAGGACAGCCGTCCGTCCCCGTCGAACGGCTGGTACCGTCTGTTAGAAAAGGTTACCAGCAACATAAGATGGTCCCTGGACGACCAGAAAATCGCTGCCTCCTGTGCGCGTCTCCACAGGCTCAGTACATATATGAATAATGCTCTCAGTGTCACGGGATGGTAAGTGTCTTGATACCCCAAAGGTAGGCATCGCACTGACCAACTTCTAGGATGAACGAGATCTTCCTTCGGACTGAGCTCAGCGAGACTCGAGCTGAAGTCGTCAAGTTTGCAGCAACAGCCAAAAATCTGCAAGATCACATGGATGTCCTAACTTTCATGCCCTCCCCAAATACACATCGGAACACAACGCACGCCATGAGGTTGTAATTCAGAAACGGTCGCGCGCACCACGGGGGCAGAGAATCGAGAGAAAGCAAGAAGCCGTACCTTCAGGCACCCCAAAGCAAAAAAGCCCAGGCAGATACCACGGGGATGCTTCCGATTAAAGATTCCCAATCAGTTGTGATGAGGAAGATCTCCTTGTGGCATAATGAGTGTGATGTGCTCGAGGCCATGTCGCTTACACCTGTAGATATAACTCTCCCACTAATTTACCTCAGGAGAGTTCTCCGGGCCGCCATCGATGATTCCAGGCCATCAAATCTCATTACATCGAGCAAGCAGAATGAATTGATCGCTACCATTATCGACCAGCTCCTTGCCCACAGCCATGTAGCTGCGGCCATGTCACTCTCAAATGAGCTCCAGCGTTTTGCTTCACGAAGAGATCATCCGGAAAAAGCAGGTGTCATGTATACCTGTGGTTCCACTGCTCGAGTACCGAGTCGGCATTTGACTCTGGAAACATATCATATTTGGCAGACTCACCGACGGATGCGACCTATAAACGGCCTTTGGATGATGCAGAACATCTCGAAGACGACATCATGAGGAACAATCGAAGCCGATATATACCTGGTCGGCGATCGCCTGTACTCTGAGATACTTTGTTTTCGTATGAGTTTCTCACCGAACTATCAACTTTCGGAAACTGGGGTCATCGTCGATTATGCATCCCATCACATCAATTCGCTCGCCCGCTTAGAGCGCCCTGTCATCCAGCGTGTACACGTTTTATGTCTTATGAATATGGCGAAATACCCCGTTCTTGAGTACGGCGCTGCCAGCACAAATGGGTTTGTGCATCCCCTCACATCCGTCCTTGGTAACCAGCCAAGCACTATCGGCGAGATCTTTTGGATTGGGAATGACCTTCCCAACGAATATAAGGAAGGGTACACAGTCACTTGAATCTGAGGAAACACCTCGAATGATAGTGATGTGGGATGGGAGCCGCCAGTGCCTTGAGCTTTACTGTCCATTGCCGGCGTGGATTTACAGCCATCCTTTGTCAGAGGGTAAAGTAAGATGGGCCCTTTGGTTCCCTGGGCATATCAGGGGCACTTAGGCGGCTATATTCATGAGAGGTGGCGCTTTATTTGGCTTGATGCGGAATTTCAGGGCTCTGGATAACTTGACCACTGGTTGAGGCTTGACACGCCACAGGTACGCATATCATCTAGTCTATATTTCGGAAAATATCCGCCACATATTTGGGCCTTACCAGTTCTGCTATTCCTTGTCATGTTCATTGCTTGTTGCTCAGGATTGCTTTGCGTAGTGACTGAGATTGGCCACAGGAACTTAGCAAATACGTATTCACCTGTCACAGTACCTAGGTACTCTTGAGAGCCTAACGATGATGAAACTTTATTTACTCTGGGACATTTTTCGTAATGAAAAATGGACTATGGATGATCCTGTGTAGGTGATGTGCTAGGCTAGTGAAGGCGATCCTACCGAGTTTACTCCGCCCTTGGTCGCGGAGAAGGCTGAAGGCCGAGGTGCGTTGTCTTGGTATAAACCCGCGCCAGGCATACCCGCAAAGCCCCCCCACCCCGCCTCCTGTGTCGCGGTATCCACACAGCATAGCTGTTCGACCATTTCGCTGATACTGATATTACAGTTCATTTATGATGTCCTCTGAAAATTCGCACCAGCATGTCGGCGGCAAGTCGCTTGATGGGGCCGCGGCCCTTCTCATTGACTTCTCGGGCAACATGGTTGTCCGGCAAGTAGCGACCATGCTTCGGAGGCTGTGGCTCGTGGACCCGCCTCTCTCAGACGAGGAGCTCCTACAAGAAGATACGCTCAAGGGGTGTTTTCGAGACATCACTCAGGCCATTGGAAACGGGATCTCAGATGACCCCGAGGAGGCCAGATGGGACCACGACCTCTGGTTAAAACACACCGGCTTCCGAATCCTTGACCCAGCTGCGCTGGCTGCAGCGGAACCGTATGACGTGAGGAGTGTCGTGTCTCCGTGGCGGTCGGAGATCTACGCGATTTACAAGCATGTCTTCATCGACCTGTGGCGCATGTTGGAGGAGCAGTCGAGGAGCGGCCAGCTTGGGAAGAGCGTCCAGCCTGGGAAGTTCGATCCCTCAAAGAATGGATCCGTGACCCTTGGCCTTCTCAAAGCCGAGAAGCTGGAAGTCGAAAAGACTGCATTCCTCACCGACACCTTTTTGTACCCGGTCTGGATAAACCCGAAGGCCACAATCACGTTCGGCGTGGACGGCGCCCAGGGTGACGAGCATGCTTGGTCGGATGGTGAGCCTTCGGCGTGGACCAAGGGGGTTTGGGTGCAAGCGGAGAAGGAAATCACAATGAAGATGAGGCTGGATGGTATTGAGGGAGATCAGACAGGCATAACAGCTGTCTTTGTGATGGGTCACTGCGAAAAGGCCCCTCTGGTGCAGCCGGAGGAGGAGATCCGAAGCACGCCAGCAACCATCTTGGAGTCAGCCGGTGGTGGCAGCGGCCAGGCCGCAGATGACGGCCAGCCAGAGTTTGTGGCAGAAGCAGACCACCTCGCAAGAGCAATTTTCCTGAAGGCGGGAAAGGCTGTCGAGCAGTGCGCGTTTGACGTTGTCGGCACTGAGATGGACGAGCTCCAGGACAAGACGTCCTGGCTGGAAGTGGGTGCCAGGGAGAGCAGCTCAGTGTACGAGCCACTCCCGGATGGCCATAGCATCAGAGTGCTCGTTGTGGAGCCAGAATCGGCCGGGGCAGAACTCCAGACACGACTAGAAGTGGTGGACCTGGACAAAGGTGTGGCATATGAAGCCATGTCGTACACATGGGGAGACCCAAGGGATCAAGTTCCGCTCCAGGTCCGCAGCCAGACGGTCGATATCCCAAAGAACCTCGAGGACGCCTTGAAGAGGCTTCGACTTTCAGACCGCAGGCGGTATATCTGGGCTGACGCCGTATGCATCAACCAAGGGGATTTATCTGAGCGCGGCCAACAGGTGTCAGTCATGCGGAGAATCTACACGCAGGCCCGGAGAGTGCTCGTCTGGCTTGGTCAAGACAAGGCAAGCAATGCAAAAATAGCCTTCAGCACCGTTTGCGACATTGTCCGTTCCTGGCGCCCTCCGAGCGACCCGCACAAATTCTCGAGTTACCAGGACGCTTTCGAACCCCAAGGGGAAGGACTCAGTATTGACGAGGACGGGTGGACCGCCCTCCAAGCCATGTTCCAGACCGAATACTTTACCAGGTTCTGGGTCATTCAGGAGTTGGTCCTCGGGCAGGACGCCACGGTGGTCTGAGGGTGGGCGACAAACCCGGACTGGCCCATCTCGGCGGCGTACAATGCATTCCTGATCTACGTCCTCCCGCTGGCCGGGCGCAGTGCCATCTCGAGCTTCTCCAAGCTCGACCTGTCTGCCGTCCTGGCGACGACCATGGGCAAGTTCAAGTCGACGGACGCGAGGGACAGGATATTCGCGCTGCTCGGAATGCCGTTCACAGGCAATGATCCCGAGAAGGGGCAGCTCGTCAGCCCGGACTACACCGCGGATGTCGGCTCGGTCTACCTGGATGCCACCAGGCGCATGCTTTCCCAAGACGCAAACCTGAGACTCCTGAGTGCCGTGCAGCACGGCGTCAAGATTGACAGCACCTCCCCATCCTGGGTTCCGAAGTGGGACCAGCCTCTGTTCGCAGAGCCGCTGGCTCTCCGGCAGGAGCACGGGTACTACGCCAACGCCGGGGAGCTGTTCTTCCCCGGAGACAACACTTTTGGCGCGGATGGGAGGTCGCTCGCGCTGACCGGCCTCAGAGTCACAAGGGTGACAGGCGTCACGGAGCCATTCTCGCCCGGCGAGATATCGTTCTCCGGCCTGCCAGACAAGGACAGGGACGCGATGCTCATAGTCCTGTCCTACTTGAACGACCCGGACCGCCAGGTCCGGGCCTCGTGGAGTGCGACTCTAGAGAAGTTCACCATCCCGGGTTTCAACAGCCCGGAGAGTCAGGCCGAGCTCCTCACCTCCGGAGGCGGGTTCCGCATGGCAGCCACGACGGGCACGCCTGGGAAATACGGGATGCGCCGCTCCACCGAGATTCTGGACGGCGAGAGGATGGGCACCGACAACCTGGGTGAATTTCTCCTGTACTGGCGCGAGCGCTGCAGCTGGGATGCCGAGGCGCTCCGGCACGAGGACTTCAGGGACTTCTGGGCGGCGGTGGAGAAGGAGGAGAGCACGTATGCGACGGAGCGCGCGCTGTGCTCGATGAACGCGTTCCTCGGGCGGAGGGTGTTCCGCTGCGAGGATGGGAAGCTGGGCCTCGGGCCAGCGGCGATGAGGCCCGGGGACGTGGTTGTTGTGTTGTTCGGCGGGATCGTCCCGTATGTGCTGAGGCCGCTGGATGCTGCTGCTGGTGATGATGGGGCCGGGCAGAAGTGGGCACTTGTGGGTGAATGCATCGTGCCTACTATAATGCAGGGACAGGCTGTAGAAGAAGCTGGGCTGTTGGCCGAGGGTACGTACGTGAGGGAGAGGGATGGGGCGTTGAGGTTGAAGCCGGCGTGGCAGGATGATCAGGATCCGCGGTTCCATCGCGAGGTCGGAAAGAATGGTGTGGAGAGATTTGAGATCAGGTAGTCTACCGCCGTCCTCCTCCTTTGTAGCAAAACCAAGGACTGTGCCTGGCCGAGAACACGAGTTTCCAATTCAGCTGGTTGGCCTCGCTCTGACGCATTGGAACAACACAGTGTTCCCTCCCGGATATAGCATATCATCAAAGATTGCTGACGCCCAGAGTGTCAAATTTGGGGGAAATCCTATACAGTCTGTGGGTTTATAATAAGACCATATCCAAAACACTACGATATGGAGTCCAAGCACTTACAAACAGCAGACAAGTATATCAGCCACTTCGAAACCCCAGATATGGACACGCTAGCCTCAGTCCTGGCTCCGGACCACTCCCACCACTTTGCCACAGCCTCCCTGGCCCTTCCGGGCCCGTTCACAAAGGAACAGTTCCTGGAGCACAGCGCTGCGCTGCAGAGGCTCCTGACGGGAGTGCGTCGAGAGCGAGGCCAGAACCCAGGTCACGGTCTGGGCGACGAGCCGGGCTAGGTTCAGAGAGGAGGTTATAGGTGACGAAAAGGAGGGGGAGAAGAAGTGGGAATCCGAGGGCGAGCACGGGTTCATGTTTTGGATGGACGAGAGCGGGGACAAGATTGTGAGGACGGCCGAGTTCCTAGACAGCAAGGGGACCGAATATGGGCTGCGGCCGTGGCTCAAGAGGGCAAATGAGAAGATGCAGGCCCAGTATTGGTTCTAGAGAGCTTGTCTGCTGGGACCGTCTGGATGTCAACGTCTTTCATGTAAAGAGGTGCTGTGTCTTCTATGTTTCTATCGCTGAGGGCCTAACTTTCATCACTCCTTCACCGTTGCCCCTGTGCCCCAACTTCCCACCAGGGCCATGGCCTTTTCATCTCCGTCCGCCACGCGATCGTCCTTGAGCGCATCCGCCAGACACCTCCAGGGGTCACGGCTCCCGCCCCACTTGAGCAGGCCTTCCTTCAGCTGCTCGCCATTCTCCCGGCTGGTGGCCGCGCCGTCCCGTCCCGACGAAAAGACCTCTTTCCACACCCGCTCCGCAAGCACGCGATCGAACAGGTAGCTGTAGTACGTGCTGCCGTATCCGAACAAGTGGCCGAAGAAGCCCTGCCACCTGCACCCGGGGGGGTCGACGGGCGTGTTGCCGTACTCGAGCTGGATGCCGCGGTAGACTTCGGTCGAGTCGAACGATGCGCCTGCTACACGCGGGGAGTGATACTCCTGATCTAACATGGCGAGGAGGATTTGATTCTCGTTGTCTGTTCCCTCGAACCTTCGGGATTGGCGCAGCCTGTCGACGACCAACTGGTAGTTGAGCGGCTCATCCGTCTCATAGTGCCGGGCAAAGAGGCGCAGCACTTCAGGGTCCGCGCAAAAGTGCTCCATCAGAGTAGAGGGGAGCTCTGCCAGGTCGGTTGCACAGCGTGTGCCCGAGACATTTTGCAGCGAGGTTCGCGCGAGAATACTATGGATCGCGTGGCCCATCTCGTGGAAGAGCGTCTCCACCTGTCCGTATGTCAAGAAGGCGGGCTTGTCACCGCCGGCCTGGCTCTGAGGGAAATCGCACACGAGTGCGATGGTGGGCAGCTGTTTCAGGATGCCATTGTTGCCGCGAGACATGGCCATGCCGTCGTTGGCAGCCTCCTCGGGCGAGGCAAAGCCCGGGATGCCCGTGACAGCTTGCTGAGCAGCCGATTCGGCTTCTTCAAGCTCCGAGGCCGCGATCTCGCGCGAGCACCGCACTGTGAAGTGAGCCGGGTTAGGTGACTTGTCTGCCCTGTAGAACAGATCGCAATAAAGAACCGCAACGTGCCCATCGGTGTCGGATATCACATCGAGCCGCCGCACTTCAGGGTGCCAGGTCTCGCCTGGCATTGTCTCCCTGGCCACGAAACGGATTCCATAGAGGCGGGTGAAGAGCCTTGACAGACCCTGCATGATGGTACCGAGCGAGAAGTACGCAGACAGGAAGTCCTCGCGCTTTGCTTTTGATCTCTCAAGGTCCCTTATTTGGCTCATGTAATAGTCCTTGTCCCATGGCTGTAGGCCGGACGAAGACCAGCCAATCCTGTCTTGCTTCCAGGCCATGAGGTCCTCCATCTCGCGCCTGACTACCGGCGCATTGTTCTTGTTGAGAGCCTTCAGGAACTGCTGGACTGATTCGGGCGACTTGGCCATCATCCTGTCACGGAGTGCCATGTGACCATAGCTCTCGAACCCGGACAGGTTGGCGATCTCAGCTCGGAGACTGAGTAGATGCTCCAGCTGGCGGACCGTGCTGGCTGACGCAGTTCGCGAGGCGTAGTAGATCGCCTTCCTTGTGTCCTCGTCGTGAACAGTACGCAGCGCTAGAGAAGCCTCGGCACTCAGCACAGGCAGGTAGACGCGCCCTCTCCGGGTCAACCTGCGGGCTATGATGGGGTCGAGGCCCTGAAGCTGGCTGCTCGGGAAGGTGAGGACGGGCTGCTCTGGGGCCATATCCTCAACGAATGTCTGGCCAACATCGCCTATCTCGGACGACAATTGGACGAACCTATCCCTCGCCTCTCTGGGCAGGTTGACGGCCGACTTTGTGAAGTCCAACTTGAGAATCTCTGCCACAGCCCTCTCCTCTTCTGTCCAGCCCGACGAGACATCCGGGTTGTCCAATGCCTTGCCAAGCTGCTCGTTCAGACCCGTGGTCGTGTTGAGCTGGTTCATGTACTGGTATACGACCGTCCATGCCTCCGAGGCCGCAGCTTGCATGGCTCTGTCGGGATGGGTGACGCGCACAAAGTCGGACAGGTCTATGACGCGACACAGGAGGTCGGACAGCCGGTCAAGGTCCCGAACGACAGCCCTGTACTCGGCCACCGAGCTGGCGGAGAGGACCTTGTCGACGATGCGCTGGGCGCGGGTCAGGGAGACCTGGGCAAAGGCGAAGAAGCCCTGGGGCTCGGTCAGGTAGGCGTTGCGGAAGAGGCCGACACGGGGCTTGCCCTTGAAGGCGCCCGAGAAGGCCAGCCATGCTGAAGGAGAGTCGAATATGCGGCGGAGGTCTGCATCGTCGTGTTTGGCGTCTGCGGTGCTGTTGGTGGCGGCGGCGGGTGGGACGGAGAAGGCGTGTGGGGGAGGCTGGACGGTCTCGGTGTGGGCGGTGGTGTGCTGCCACCGTGCGGCTGCCGCTGCCGCCCGGGGGAGCTGGCTGATTGTTTGCTGAGCCTTGCGCCGGAGACATGTTGAGCATACCCACGACGCCGAGGCTGGTGTCGCCTGGCGCTGGGCGAACTTGATCATGGTCTCGGCGGTCGTGCTGGGCCTTCACATCTCATGGTGCTGGGCCTGATGTGCAACTTTTGCGAGAAGACAGCTGAGGAGGGCAAAACCGATCCGGCCCGTGTCTGAGTACACTTGTACGGACGAGAGGGAAGGGACTCATGCCACGCACACACACACGCACAAATACAAATATGGACGAGGTGCAGGTCCTGTCCTTGCTTTGCGATTGCCGACCTTGGCCCGTCTGCCGAGTCGGCTGCTGGGCTGTTAGCGCGGGCAGGCGTGGGCGTGCAGCGTGAGCGTGCGTGCAGCGGTCGTGGTAGAGACAATGCTATGACGACAAACGCGCTAAAATTTTCGAGAAGCCCGGCCGTCGGAAAGAGCCGCTGCTCGAGGCGGAGAGGCCACACCCATGGCAAGCTGCGCTGCAGTGCGTGCGAGCCTGCTTCTCCCTCAAACTTCAACATCTGGGATCCTGACCACTGCCGCCACACGCACGAGAGCCCCCCCCTCCCGGCCCTCGTCCACAACCTCAACGGACCCAATTGAGCTTACCATGGCTGCGAGAGTACTGCTGCAACGGGTGAGCACCCAGGCCCACCGCCCCAATCGGCATTGGCATTCCGCGCCCATCTGCTGACCACGCACTTGTCCTCGCAGCGCGCGGCGCCGTTGGCAGCGTCCATGCTCGTCGGAGCCGTCGCATTCTCCCCCAAGCTGGCCCTTGCCGAGGCTCCAGAATCACACAATTCTCATGTACGACCAGCCCACGCCGTGCAGTCTGCCATGACAAGCACCCTGTCCGACTGACCCCGCGCCTGCCCTGCCAATAGTCCAGGAAGCCCATATACGACGACTTTGATGCCGTGCCCACAACAGCTACTCTCCCACCGGCGAAGCCCGCCGTGAGGCCAGAAACCCCGTCATCCTCGACCCCACTGGCCCCCGAGAACCCGGCATCGCCATCCCTGGCCGAGGCAGCCCGGCACCCCCAGCAGAACCAGCCACACGGTCCCACGCCCACCGACCGCCTTGCCTCCAAGATCCGTGATGCCCGCCTGTTCATCTACCGCCACGCCTGCACCGCCGAGGACGCCGTGAACCGCACCATGGACCGTGCCTTCCACCTCGAGAAGTCCTTCACCGACACCATCGCCTCGCTGGCGCCCCCGCCCGAGTCCGGCGAGAAGCTGATGCCCGGGCTGGTCTACGTCCTGGTGGCCGCCATGGCCGGCAGCATCGTGACGCGGCGGAGCAACATCCTGCTGAGGGCCACCGTCCCGGCTGCCTTCGGCGTGGGCATGGGCTGGGCTGCCATTCCTCACACCATGCGCAACACGAGCGACCTGGTCTGGAAGTATGAACAGCGGTATCCCGCCGTGGCGCAGAGCCACCTCCAGATCAAGGATAGCTGGAAGCAGGGCGTCAGCTTTGCGCGGGTGCATACGCAGCTCGGACGTGACAAGCTTGAGGAGAAGGTGAGGGGTGCCAGGGAGACGGTGGAGGAGTGGGTAAGGAAGGGGAAATAAAGCACGTATTCGAATTGAAAACATGGTGGGCTAGAGCGATGGGGGAAGGGAAGGGCCTCAGTCGGGTTGACAACTTGGCTTGTATCATATGGAATCTAGACAAATTACATGACCGGTGACAACGTTGTGCCCAGGAATTATGGAAAGCCGGTCGCCATCGAAATCAATGGTGCTCAACCCAAGAGCCTGTGTGTGATGCGCCTGCCTCTCCTGAACATTGTTTCGCGGCCAGAAAAGGTGGGACAGGGGAATCCACCACGAAGACGATGCTAACATCGCAACGGCGTGTGCCATGATATTTACCATAAAGTTTTGTCCCTGCCTCCCGTGCGCCTGGACATTTCCATGCAGAACAACCGCCTCACAAACTCTTCTCGCTCGCATCACTCATTCTTATCAGCGCACCCAACACCCTCTCATAAGTCCACACCGTGACCGCGCTCGCCGGCGCAGCCTTGAGCAGACTGACAGTCAGCCCCCTATACAAGCTCCTGATGCCCTCTGTCCGCAGGATAGTCCGCAGCGTCCCAAAGGCGCCAAGCCCGATGTAGTTGGGGATGTTCTTGTGCACATATCTCGCGCGCGTCGGGCCCTGCACCTGGATCCTCTTCCTGACCGTGTCGAGCGGGAACACGCCTGTCTTGGACACGATGCTAGCCAGTGTGCCGGCCATGGCGTCCCCGCCCCCAAACGGCAGGTCGAGGGTCGCCAGCGGGGGGCGCAGCGCCTCGTACGCCGCAAAGAACATGCCCATGAACGGCACTATCTGTCCCAGGGCCGGCGCAAGCCCGCGGAAGAAGCCCCGGGTGCCCTCCTCGCGGTGGATCTGCACAACCGCCCGCCGCAGCGACGTGTACACGCGGTCGTCGTTTCCCTGCGCCGCGAACCGCGTCCGCAGCAGGTCCAGCGGGTACGTCGCCGCCGTGGCGGCCGCGCCCGCCGCCGCGCCGGACAGGAAGCTCTCGGCCGCCCCCGGGATGGCGTGCTCGCCGCCGGCCACCCTGCGCAGAAGCTGCGTGGTCGACCGGTAGGTCGTGAACTGGATGGCCGAGTAGCTGACGTACATGAGCTCGGCGGGGACGTTGCCCTTCCACAGCCCCGTGAGCCCCTCGTTGGCGAGGATGGTCTTGAAGGTCGAGATTGTGCCCTTGTAGATGGGCCCGCGCCCGCGGAGGTGCTGGTAGGAGAGGGGGTCGGAGAGGGAGTGCGGCTGCAGCTGCAGGCGGATCTTGACGACGTCGAGGGGCGCGATCACGAAGCGCGATATCAGGCCGGCCAAGGCGCCGGCCGTGACGACCTGGAGACGGGTGCCCTGAGGCTGGTGTCAGCTAATACGCCTCTTTGGGGTCATCAACAGTCAGTGTGGGCGTACCTCATCTTTGAGCTGCTCTACTTTGGGAGACATGCATAGATCCCCTCGGAGTGCGACGGCTGGGTAAAGCAACTGCGTGCAGTGGATAGGACGGCGAGACGGGTACGGTCGGGAAGGGGCCTGATGGAAGACGAGATGGGGCTGTTGCTGCTGGGGATCTCTCACCCGCCTGTCCTCTGAATGTTTGATAGTTCAAGGCATAGTAAAGGGGAATTCCCAAGACCGTTGACACTCCTCGTCGCTTGCCTCGCAAGCGACGGCGAGCGGGTGGACCTAGAACTCAACATTTTGTCGAAGGAGCTTCTGTCTCACTTTCCGATAAGCTTATCGTGCGACAGAATGACACCAGCTTCAGCGACCCCTGGCCGACGGTTTATATTCCCTCTATGCACCACAACCTCGTGGACATGAGAAAATATGATGGCTTGTTATCCCATATCCACCCCTCTGATGAGATATGACTTGAAATTCATCCTTTTTTCCCTTCCCTTTTCTTTCCTTTGGTCTCCTTTTCTTTGCTTTCTTTTTCTTTCTTTCTTTTTTGTGTGGCCTAATCTTGTCTGGATTAGCTTACACGATATTAGAGCAATAGTATGGTGACGGAACTCCAGTGTGGTCCAGAGTGGCTCATTCCCTCCATGAACTGTCGCCATTCGTCACGTATGGAACCTGCGTCCCGTCCGGAAGCCCAGTACCTGGCCCAAGACGACCGCGCTATTTTAGAGCCGACGTTGAGATGGCCCTGAGCTAATGTAATGTTTTGGTGCTTCCAGAGAAACTACTAAGGAGTCGCCCGACAGTTTTCAGAATGCATTTCTTTCTCCGAATTCTGTTTTTGACTACCAGGTGCGCAATTCCCCGGCGTCTTTGATGTTAGGTTCGCATCATGGAGCCACATATGTCAAGCATGCCCACTCCGTAGGGGAAAAAAAAAATCCGCCATGTTGATGGACAGTTTGCAAGACAAAGATGGCCCGAGGCTGCCACAGAGGATCCTTGCTGGTCGACGCCACAGGAGGCAAAAAAGTGCGTTGATCAAGTGACTGCATCTTATTGGTGTCTCTTGTAGGTAAGGTAGAAAGATACACCTCAGAGGAAAAGGACTGTCTGGCTCTCGCTTATGAATAGACAAATGCTGCGCTCCCTCGAAACCTAGGTCTAAAGCAAATAGGAAGGTGGATTGTGGCCCCAGCATTGTGGAACATGACCAGCAAGCAATCTTCAAGACAAAGCCACATACATGCATGCATGCCTGCCCGCCCACCTGTCGCCAGCTCTTGGCTGAAAAATAAAACAGGAAGTAGAGGTAGATTTGGAAACCCAGAAAGGCTGGAGAGGATAAGCTAAATTAGACAGAGTAAATGGTAGAAGGAAAAATTAAGACATAAATTGAAAATGGGAGACAGGGAGGTACTAATATATTACAGGGCTTTTGATCCGGTCTCTAGGTAAGAACGTATCGAGGCACGCCTAGGTATGCGCCCCCCCCTCCCCCAAAATAACCCGGTCTTGAAAAGATTGAAATCGAAAAACACGCATGCCTCCGCCGGAGAAGCGTAGCTCGCTCGCTTTGCTCGATGCACCCCTTTTGGTTTCGCTAGATGCCCCAGAAATATGGATGGGGAAAATACTTCTCTAAAACTACAGCAGATGAAAATGGCAGGACTGGGTATCTTTCGTCTGTCAAAAGCATTGATTTTTTTTCTGTGTTTGTATGTCTGATGGGGTAGGGAACTCGTGCAGGAGGTAGTACACCACGTCGTTGATGCGGTTGATGTTGTCCCACGACTCCATGGCCGGGTCGGCCGCCGACTCGATCACGTTGAGGTGGATGCCGTTGCTGAAGTAGCCGGCCCCGCCCATCATGACCACCGCCGACAGCGGGTGCTGCGGGGCGTGCGTGCTGAGCACAAATGCCAGGGCGTCGGCGAGCTTGCCGCACTGGGCGGTCGACATGGCGCCGTTGTAGAAGTCAAAGTACACATATGCCACCCGCGTCGTGCAGGTCTCGTCGACGGTCGCGAAGTCGACCCACACCTCCTGGAAGGTGCTGTCCGCGGACCTGGCCCAGGCCTGCGTGGCGACGGGGCGCGAGAGCCGGGCCGCGGAGTCGTCCGTCAGGATCCCGAGCTGGCGCAGGCCCGAGGCCGCGGGGACCTTGGGCCAGAGTTTGGCATCCGTCTTCTTCTTGATGCGCCGCACGTGCGTGATCCAGATGCCGCGCTGGTCCGCCGTCTTGAAGCAGACGGCCTCGTCGCGCACGGCGATGATGGCACCGGGGAGGGCGTTGCTGGCCGAGACCCACGGCCCGTCCTCGACGGCCCCGCCGTAGACGTACATGGCCTGGCCGAAGACGGAGCTCTGGCAGCCCGGCTGCGAGTCGCCGCACCGCACCCTCCTGGAGATCTCCCTGGCGCCGTGGGACGCGGCGTCAAAGTCCCGCTGGCCGGCCTTGAGGAGCGGCCGGTGGTGCGTGGCGCCGCCCAGGAAGGGCTTCTGCAGCCCGACCGACAGCTCCCTGTACTGCGGCTTCGCCTTCAGGCCCGGGTGGACGGTGCGGTACACGGGGCTCGGGCAGGCGCTCGACCCGGGCGTGAGCGGCGGCGTGAAGGGCGCCGAGGTGAAGGCGGCCGCGCTGATCCTGTCCACGGCGGCGAGGCACGCCGAGGCGGCGGCGCGCGTCACGGCCCCGCGGTACAGCCCGGACTTGGTCAGGCCCGGCTCGTCGATGTCGACCGGGAACTGCTCGTACGCCCAGACGGGCCCGGCGTCGAGCTCCGCCTCGGCCTGGAGGACGGTGACGCCCCAGTAGGGCCGGCCCTTGTCGCTCAGCGTCTCCCTCCTGAGCAGCTGTGCGGCGTCGGGCTCCGAGCCGTCGTCGCCCATGAGCACCCAGTCGAGGGAGGACGGGCCGGCGTCGCCTGGGGGGCCCGGGTGGACGATGAGGGTCAGGTACTCCTCGTACAGGTCGGTCGGCACGCGCGAGGTCAGGAACGGGCAGATGATGAGGTCTGGCCTGGCCAGGCGGGCGGCCTCCCGCATGGTCTCGTCCGAGAGGGCATACTCGACCGTGACGTCGTGGAGCTGCGAGAGGGCGAGGTACAGCCTCTGGGAGAGGGAGTTGTGTGCTGTGCAGATGAAGAGGATCTTCATGTTTGCCCGCCGCCTGCCCTGTACAGACAGACACAGGCAGGTAGATATAGTAAGTAGTAGACGGGTCGATGTGTGCACCGAGGCCGGTCAGGCTGATATCGCTGCCAACAAAAGGGATATCAAATGCCAAGAAGCAACTGAACACAAGGCCAGGCGGACAGAGGACGGACGGTGAGACGAGAGAGGCCTGTCTGTCTCATATGTACACAGGAGAATATGTACACCATGTATGAGAATATGTACAGCTGCTATGGGCAGGGTCGCACGGCGGAGGGGGGTGGGGCAACATGTATAAATGTGCTCCGTGTGGAGCGCGAGTGGCCCTCTCTGCCTCTCCCTCTCTATCTCTCTCTCTCTCTCTCTCTCTCTCTCTCTCTCTCTCGGGTGCGCCTGTTGGTTGTGAGTGTAAGTCGCGACTCGCAGACGACAAACCTCGACCCAACCCCGGGCCTCGAGCCTTGACCCCTGCGTGTGTGTGGCCCCTGGTGGCCCCTCCGTCCCTGGATACGGTCCACATTCCTGTAGCATCTGCAACCAACTGGACGGCAGGGCCAACAGGAGGGCAAGGAAACGGCGCGAAGGGGGGGGGGGGAAATGAACCTGAGGTTCGTGAGCAGGGCCGGCCGTTCAGGTTGAGCACTGGGCGAGCGTCTGTGGAGACGACGCAAAAGGCTAACCTGACAAGCCACACCCGCCCCAACCAACCAACCAACCATCTAACCTATATTGCGGTACGAAGTCAGTGTACTGCAGATGCAAAGCACGGGGCCTCCTCTCTGGACTAGCCATTGTGCCTCTCTTCCCGAGGGGCGTGGTGCAGGTCACGCGTCATCCCTGGGTCGCGGAGGCACGGTACGTCCGGACCAGCAGGGTTGACATGCGGATGGGGGATGCTCAGCTCCAGTTCCCGGGCCCGAGCGGAGCAGCCAGGCCGTGAGGTGCCACCGCCCCCGACGCCATCGTGCAGCTCGCGAAATCCCTCGAGATCCCACGGGCGGGTGTCGTGCTACCGACCCAAGGCACAGCTTGTGGTCGCACAAGGCAACGGTTGGCCGCCTGCACGGCGAGGGGCGCGCGCGCGCGCGAGGGGGGGCGCACGAGAGAAGACGTCAAATGTTGGGGGGGNGGGGGGGGGGGGGTTCAGAGACTCTGGAGATAGCACACCGCTCAGATCCTCGTAGGCAGCCCCTTGCCCATGGTCAGCTGGCTCAGGCTCAGGGTCCTGGCAGCCTTCCTCCTATTCAAGTCGGCCTCGTCGTCGTCACCCTCTTCAGGGTACTGCGCCGCGACACCCCCAAACTCATCTACGCCCCCAAACGGCTCGTAGTGCTGATGGGTCGCACCGGGCTCCTCCCGCGGCGTCTGGAACGCCTCGGAGAAGTCGTCATCGGCGGTCTCCACCGCAGGTGAGTTGGTGGCGCTGCTGAAGCGGCTGTCCTTGCCGAAGATGCTCTGAGCCTTGCTCGAAGGGTCTACGGTGGGGGCCGCCCCCCTCGTGTTGACTGAGATGGCCGCCAGGTGCGTGTTAGCCGGCGTGGCGACCGATGTCGCGGTCTGTGGCCGCAGACGCTCGCTCGACTTGGACCTCGCCGGGTCCCGCACCATCGCGAACATCGTCGATGACAGGTTGTTCATGCGCTCTGATAGCTTGCGCACCTGTTCCTCGAGGGCTTGCCGGGCCGCCCGCTCGCTCTCGAGTTGCGCGACGAGAGCAGCGCTGTTCTGAGGGTAATCATCATCGGTGGCTTGAGATACCCGCGGTCCAAGCGATGGCATGCTGGTTGCGGGGCGGACTGTGGCCTCTGACGTTGGCCTGAGAAGTCCAGCACCCTGAGGCACTGAGGCGCCGGTGGTGGACTGGTTCTGCGTTGCAGAAGAGGAAGGAGGATGTAGGGAGTCGATATATGTCCGCCCTTCACCAAAGGACATGTGGGAAGAAGTGTTGTCGTCCGCAGTGTCTACGGACCGACGGGAGGAGGGTGCGAGCCCTGTCTCACGGCTGCTGGTCTGGTAGATGGAAGGAATCATGGGCGGTACGACGTTGCTGTATGCATACGTAGGGTTGTTCGACGGAACACGATGGATCCCAGCGGCGGGCGCGGTCCCAGACCCGGACCGCTGGAGCCCACCACGATTCCCCGCCCCATGGCTTACCTCCATGAGAGGCCCCTTGAACCCTGGCACTGAGTGGCATAGCTGATTGACCACCCGTTCTAGCGTGTATACGCGAGTCTCGAGGCAGCCAAATCTCTCGTCGAGAGTTGCGGCCTGTGTGATTTTCATGCCGGCCATCTCGTTCATGGACGATAGCGTCCCGAAGTGGAAAGGCTGCGGTGGTGTCTTTGGCGCCCGGTCTGCTGCCTGTGACTCTGCTATGCTCATGGACGTCCTGCCATGCTCGAACTGGTCTTCGTTGCCAATATCTGTCTCGTTCTCATTCGGGTTCGATGAGAGCGGCGACAGTGGACCGGGGACATCGTAGCTTTCCCTCCAGAAGCGGATCTCATCGCTGCGGCTGCGGCGGCGTCCGGATTCTTTCTGCCCTTGCGCCACCTCGTACAGCTGCGACAAGGACCGGGAGCGTCGCTTATGCCCATTCTCGCCGCCAGCATCACTGGTAAGCGCCCGGCCGATTTCCTCGGGGTCGTCCTCTGTAAAGCGGCTCCCGCGGGCGTGGGTGCTTGCCGGCCGAGGGGACAGGCCGGCCCATTCCTCACCTCGGCTCCGCGGGCCGGGAGCCATCATGAGATACAGTTTGCTGTTGGTCGCCGTGGTCGCTCGCCGTCGGTTCGGTGACGAGCCTAGGGCATCGAACGACAAGGAATTCCGGGCGCTCTCTATGGCTGTGATGTCATCTGGTCCCACGGAATGTGACCGCAGGGCCCGGTCAAACTCGTTGATGGGCATGGACGCCACGCGCTTCGCCGGCTCACTATTCTGCGCAGACTCAATTCTCGCAGCCGGAGGAACCTGGTAGTGGAAACTGTTAGCCAGTGGCTCATGGAAGCAATTTTCTCCCGGGCCGGAGTGGGGGCGGAAGCGGGAAGTGCTCACACTGCGATGTTGTGAGGGCGATGCACCGAGGGCAGACTGGCGATCTGTTTCGCTGACAGAGCTGAGGCTGCCATCCTTCTTCTTGCGCCTGAGGAATTTGCTCAGCGCGGAGCGCAGCGTCGACTTCTTGCGTTGAGGTGGGTTGTTTGGGACATCGTGGGCAGCTGTGTCGCCAGTCTTGCCGGAATTGATGCTCAGGGTGGAGAGGCGGGTGTTGGTGGATGGGTTTGTGCGCTGGTAGCGCGCAGGAGAGCTCCTTGCGGCCGATGCGCCGGACGAGGTGCCGCCCTCGGGGCTCGGCCCGGAGGGGGCGTGCGGCTGAGAGTATGGGTGTGGCGACGGCGAACCGGGATGCTCCGGGACTGTCTGTGGAACGTCGACTGTGTCGGCACGAATCGGGGTCGAGACAGACTGCAAGACGGGACCGAAGGCCTGTGCTACGGGCGAGGCGAGGGCCTGTTGCGGCGGATGCTGCGAGACGGTCTCGCCGTCCAGCGGCGTTGCACTTGCGATTCCGGTGCCCGGGTTCCTTATCGGGAACTCGTCGTCTTCTATGGCGGTTGTGCTTGTCAGGGGGATGGGACCTGATATTCTGAGGCCCCGAAT
The DNA here is from genome assembly GCA_002270565.1 of Stenocarpella maydis. Lineage (NCBI taxonomy): Eukaryota > Fungi > Ascomycota > Sordariomycetes > Diaporthales > Diaporthaceae > Stenocarpella > Stenocarpella maydis. The sequence continues at coordinate 111,645 of NQMI01000037.1, forward strand.
GCTCTGATGGCCAGTTCGCGGCCTCGCGGGGGGAGGGGAGGCCGATCCGAAGACCTTGGTCTTCTTCATGGTAGCGTCGTTGCCAAGGGCTATGTTGAACCTCTGGGCCGCCGGGGACGGGCTGGGTGGCGGCGAGGCGTTAGCAATATTGATGTTGTTGGAGAGTGGTACGGGTGGCGGTCCCCAAGAGCCATGAGGCATTACAATTAATGATAGACGGATCCTGTGTCGACTGTCTTATGCGGTGAGCAAGACTGGCGGTCGTGGGCTCGACGACTGACTATTCCTACTCTGCCTCGCCCTTGGACCGATCCACATGGTCAGCAATGCGTGCCAGCCTGGAGGGTCGAGCAGGAGGCGAGCCGGCCGCTGGTGGTTGCGAGGGCAGGGCCAGCCGGCGCCAGCCCAGGAGGGAGCAGTCGAGTCAGTGGCGTCGTTGGCAAGCCGACTGTAGATGGAGAAACCTTGGAGATTATGGGCTAGTAGAGGATGGCCAAACGAAGGACAGCATGACAGACCCCAGCATCTGCATCACGTATGGTGCCGAGTCGGCCTGGGTTGGTCAGGTCAGGTCAGGTTCGGCGCTGGTCCCTTTGGCAGAGTGAGGGGGGTCGACGAAGGGTCGACAGAGGGTCGACGAAGGGCCCGCGGCGGGTGGCACGTCCAAGAATGATATGTATTCTAACGAAGCAGCCCCTTGGAAGGTGGAAGGATGCGGTCAGTGAAACGAGCAGCGCATACTATTACGAATTGGAGACGGTCGACGCACAGCGGGCCCCCGTAAAAGTGGAGGAGACACGCATGCCGGGGTGCACCCAGCAGGCATGCGGCATGGGCAGCAGGGATGGCAGCAGGAAATCCATGGCCGGGGGGCCAGGCATGCCTGGCAATGCTACTTTGGGATCGCGGTGGTGGGGCCAGGGCCTGGGAAGAAGAGGCCCAAGCAAGCTGCACGTCCGGCGTTTGATACTCTTCTAGTCACCTGCGACAATTGGCCCACGACGCCTCTCTCCAGTATCTTGCGTCCTGTGACGGACCCAGAGAATCTCGAGATAAGCTCCGACGACTAGTGTAGTGTACACCATGGTGCCGACACATCCATCCATCTGCTGGCCGACGAATTGGACCACCGAGTACTGGCCGACTTCCCGCTGCGGCATGCCACGGCGTATTCGGATCATCCCACCGACGATCGAGCAGATATTGAGAGCTGCGCCCGTGGGAACCCCATCTCTACATAGCACGTCCTCCGGGTCAGACATCACCGTCGCATCTCGAGAGATCTGGCTGGTTCCGATGCTGGCAGACCAGATCGGGAGGGGAAAGAAGACGGGTTGCCCTCCCAGGTCGCACGTCTGTCTGGACACGCCTGACCACCCTTCAAATTCTTCTTACTCGACGACTCGTTACCTCATCGCCTCGGTGGGAGCACGGACGGTGTGTGTCCGCCCGGCCAAGCGGGTGATCTTGCACCTGGATCCGGGCCTCCCAACGGCGGCCCCCGCCTCGAGGCCGTTGGCTGGCCACTGTAGCTTGGCCCCTTTCGACGTGCAGCTACGATTGCACCCGTGGCGTGAGGCTCAAGCGAATGTGCTCATCCTTCTTCTGCATGCGGGAGCACCTTTATGGGTGAGGGAACCCCGCGCAAGCATGGGGCGTCTTGTCGGTTGCCTATTCGGCTACCCATGCTGTTGATGCTAGCTGATTCAGGACCCCGCCCCGGGCTCGGGTCAGTTGGCTGTGACTGTACTATGTAAATGAGATTCTGGGGGCGGGCATGCTGCTGCATGTTGCTTTCTGGCGGGCAGAGCACGAATGAGAGTCCAGTGTGGCTGTCCGTGGGACGCCCCCAGCGCGCGTTGCGTGACATCCAGTTGGCCATATTTAGACGCACTGCAGCCGAGCTGTGGCAGTCACAGGAATGGGGTGGCCATCCAGCAATCCATGTATGTGGTGCTGTGATTCCCCCTCGGCTTTTCTTTTTTCTGGCCCGCGACCACCAGCGGTTGGGAGAAGCCACGCGACAAGTAGCAACAATGGGCTTTCGACAGTCGACCTGTCTGAACCAGCCAGGGCTTTTTTGGGGGGGGTTCATTTTTTTTTTAAAAAAAAAATTGTTACTACGACATGGATCTGGGCATCTTCGGGTAGTCTAGCGACGGGTAGAGGCACTACTACTGCGCAGTACATATAATATCACGCATGTTATAGCCTGCGATCGGCTCCAGCGCCCGCCTCCAAAAATTCACAACGAAGCCAGACTCAGAGAGACCCTTTCCTGGCTGCATCCTCTGGTCTCTCAGCCAGGGGTCGACTATCTGCTTGCGCGGCGCGCGTGCTGGCAATTGCATAGCCGCAATGCGCGCCAGGCAACATATTCCCGGCTTGACAACCGGATCAGCCGGTTGGCCGTCGGAGGCGGAGATAACGCTGCTTGCGCATGCGTTTGCGTTCGCATATGGTTGACGTCTTGTGTCGCTTATTTGGTCTGACAAGAGCTTGAGCTCAAGCCATGTTAGCCGAGGAAAAGGCTCTACCCGCATATCAGTCCTCTTTGATTCGAGGATCTTCGAACCGTCCGTCGTGCGGCAGCATTAGTCTTCACGCCACGGGCCTTTTAGCTTTGGGACTACTGGAATGTTGGAGATGTACACTAGGATTTTCTCCTGACCTCGGTTACGGAGGCAGAGAATAAGAACAAAAAGGGCCAAGTTCGATCCACAATTGCCAATACACCATTCCGAACCGGAACGTCATTTTGAGCAAGAGACAACATGTTCGCAGGCTGATCGCGGTTAGATCCACCAAAAAAAAAGACTTTCGGCTGTCGTCTGATCTTCAGATTTATAAACTCTTGCGTCCCGCGCATTAACACTAAAGTTCAGCCACTTGGGAGAGCAAGGGAGTTTCTAGGGTCTCCATGTCTGTAATGCCCAGGACGCAGTCGAGACCCCTCTGGATTGCAACCCCAGGGTGATCTTGGATCCGACAGACGCGCTAGCCAGCCAGATGCCTGGTTCTCATCAGATGAAACTGCAGCTGCAGTGCGGAATACGAAAGCAACTCTCAATGATAATGCGCATTTTGTGCCAATCCCCGTTTTTAATTCTTTGTTTTTTTAGGTCGTCAAATCGTTTGTCTCTTATCACCTGCATTTGCTTCACCCTCACGTCCCGGTCAGAATGGGCTCATGCCCCCCCTCATCCTGCCAGAATGCCGCGCCAAGGTTCGCAGAGCGGAGAACGATGTTCGCCTCAGCGCAGCAGCAGCAGCAGCAGCAGCAGCAGCAGCAGCAGCAGCAGCAACGAGACAGTCTCGGTCACCTGAATTCTTGTGAGCCCTCGTAAGCCCGTTGGATCGGGCTTTCATCGACACTAACTGGCGTGTTAATTTCCCTAAGATCATATTCAATGTCGCTATCAGTGATGTCCCGCATCGCGTGGTCGTATCCGCAGAATTCTGGAAAAAGGCACGCCAGATCCACGAGCTGCTTGGTCCCCTGCTGGACAGCTCATCCTTGACTTGCGCTCTGACCCCCTCCCTCGGTAAGAGTCTGAAACCGCAAGGGAGGTAGCTCGATGATCTATACTATCTCATCCGATGTCTACGCCTCCACCGGAGTCACAAACGTCAAATTGTGTGTACTTTTTCTATTAGCAATGCTAGACCCATCAGGTTACACTTTGCCCAATTTTTTTTTTTTAGCAAAAGCAACTTTGACTGGAGAAGTTCACATTTTACGTTCGGGGTCCTAGGGGAGGTGCACGATGCCGTTCTGAATGTGGACCGGCCGATCATGGACAAATATACATAGACTCCCAGCTATTCGGGCCGCTCAGACCTTCGCAGCAGGCACTGTCAAGGACAAACGGGTCGTAGGGTTGATAACGGTTGTCTCGCAGATTTATCCCTCAGACAAGGGTGAAATAAGCGAGCCAGTCGACGCAATCTCGCAATCCTCTCAGAGCCGAAATACCTCAGACGTCTGGACCTGTTCAGATGTGCAAAGTCCCTCGTCTCGCCGCAAAGTTGGCTCGGTGGGCGCCCGCTGCTAGATACGCACCAGACTTGGTGGTCCGTCCAATGTTTTGTGAGCGCCTGGGCACTCACAGCTTTTGGTGGGGCTCCTAATTGGGTTGACTGGCCCGAAGAAGCGACAGAGGCCCTTTCCCAAACTTTTGAATGGTTTGCTTCCGCTTCAAGTGTCCGTCAAGGATGCGAAGTCAGGGTAGCGCAGGTCCGCATTGTCCTCGAGGAAAGCCATCCACTCCTTCAGGAACTTGCTGCCTCTGTATGCCGAGAAGCGGCCAAGGGTCAGCCCGTCATCACCTATGGAGTTTGAAGTTGTCTCATGTGTTTGTCTGTGCAGTGCTGTTTGACATCTGCATCGCAGATACTTCCCGATAAAGAAAGCCACTGGAGGGCGTCTCGACTTACTTCTGCACCGTTTCCGAGTCACCAATTACAGTGAGCGAGCGTTTGGGCCGCGTCATGGCAACTGCCGTGGGTTAGATTGCTGTCCTCGTCTCGCCAGTGGATACCAAGCCCTCGGGGAGGATGAAACATACCGTTGAGTCGGCGTTTCTCACCAAGGAATCCTACCTCGCCATCAGAGTTGCTTCGGACGAGGCTGACAACAACTGCTTCTTTCTCGCGGCCCTGGAAGCCATCGACACTTCCGAGCTCGATGCCAGGGAATTGCTCTTTGAGGGGCGCGAGTTGTGCAAGCTTGTGAGCACATGACCCTGTTAGTGATCGTCCCGCGTGAACTATAACACAATGCGATATCGCTGTCAAGATGGGACGTGGGCCATCAAATCTGTGGACCCGCAACGTGTTGCACAGTGCGATACCGAACTCATACATACCTGGGCATTATAAGGCGTCACAACAGCAATGTCGTCAGCCTTGACGCCAGCGCCCACAAGAGCGCGAACATGCTGCTTGACGAGCAGAGCCTCCATCTCGTTACTCTTGCTGTCGCCTCGCAGCGATGCCTTTGCATTCTTGGTTGTGTCCTCGTCGTCTTCCTTTTCCGGGAAGTCTCCTCCCTGCGTGTCGATAAAAATCAACGGCTCCGTTGTGTCATCACAGACTTGCACATCATAGGGCAGATCCTTCAAGAGGCGGTCCTTGACTGCATCGGCAGCGATAAGTTTGGACTCGTACAGTTGATCCGAGGGAAAACGCATGATCTTTTCATGCATCCGATACTGAGTAGTCAGCATTCTTTTGATTGACGGTCCGTGAAGGGCCAGGAGGCGGTCGAAGAGTGTAGTCTCTAGCGTCGCCCCTTTGGGCACCTTCTCGCCCTCCTTTGCGGTCGGCTTCGTTTTGGTGTTCAGCGACTTGATAGTTGGTGGTAACTGGAGATGGTCTCCTGCGCAGACAGCCTTCTTGGCCGAGAGCAGCGGTACCCAGCACTGCGCCTCGAGGGCTTGAGACGCTTCGTCAATGATGACAACATCGAATTCCTCGTTTCGGAGCTGAAAGCCTCCAGCTCCGTGCAGAGTCGCGAGGACCACTTTGCTCCCTTTGACCAGGTTGTCGATGCAGCCTTTTTCGCGCACACGGTATTCCTTTCTCAGCTCCTTGAGGTCCATGTATATTGCCTTGCGCTCCCTGCCATTCCTAGTTTTCTTGATCGATGCCTGCTTGGCGTCCATCTCATCGCGGACGTCCTTGACGATCTGGCCGGCTTCGGAAGTCCTCGTGAGAACATCGAGCGAGTGATTCAGGACGGATGGGAGCAGGCGTGCAGGGTGGCCCAGGCGAACGATTGGGATCTTGTGTGGCGACAGTCTCTCAACAATGTTGTCGACTGAGATATTAGATGGCCCGCAGACCAAGATCCGCAAGCCTCTCTTGATCATCTGCAGTATTAACTCGATCAGCGTATGCGTTTTTCCGGTACCAGGTGGACCATGGATCAATGCGATCTCCCTGGATGCCAGTGCAAACCGTATTGCATCCTTCTGGGAATCATTGAGACTCGGGTCGAACCATTCCAGCCTCCCAACATCTGGGTCAGAATCGAGCTTTTCGGGTATCGGCGTAGGACTCGACTGCCCAAACAAGACTCTCATAAAGACGGAGTGCTCAGAGTCGCTCATGGCCTGCAGCCTCCCCATGGTTTGGTTCATCCTGCCGCCATTAGCTCCGGGGCCCTCCCATACGCCCACGAGGGGACCAGGTACCTCTTGAACGTCACCTCATCGGCCAGCTTCACGACCCACACCCTGCCCCCAAGCGCGGCGCCGACATCCTCCTTGTCCTCGTCCAAGGCCACGCCGACGTCCCCCCTCCTCACCCGCGTGACGACGCCCCTGACGCCCTTGCGCTCGAGGTCCCTGACCTCGCGCTTCTTGGCGCTGCCGGCGGGCTGCTCACTGACCAGGACGATGTCGCCGGTGCGGATGCCGTGCTCGGGCAGGTCCCCGCCCGAGGATGACACGGCCGAGTCGGCGGCCAGCTCGATGACCGTCTTGCCGCCGAGACCGGTGCGCTGCGACGACACGGTTAGGTTGGTGACGGCGACGCCGGCGCGCTGCAGGGCCGAGGGCGAGTGGGCCGAGATGAGGTGGCTCGTCTCTGCGATCTCAGACCTTTGCTCGGCTTCCAGGAGGGCGATCTGAGTGCCCGCGAAGGTGGGTATGTCAACAGGTTTTGGGGCCATCTTCAGAAAGGTGGCTGCTGCGGGACGTGATGCTGGGCGAGCGGCTCCAGGTTTTTCTTTTCTTTTCTTTTCTTTTTTTTTTTTTTTTTTTAAATAAATCGGGGTCGCAGCAAATGATGGCCTGGAGTCACAGTAGCAAGCCAGACCTGAGGGAATATGCAGGCTCAGTATCAAAAGTAATGAGGAAGGACAAGCCGGGTCGGGCAGAGCCAAGGTTTGTTTGCATCGAGTCAGCTTGTTTAGGAGGCCATAACTGAAGAGAGCTCTATCCCGCGAAGTTGAGGGGCCGTCGGAAGGGGAGGTCAGTCAGTTTCAGCGAACTAATTAACACGCTGGGCCAAACAGCCTGTAAAAGTCTCCCTCCTGGATCAACTGATACTTTACTCCAATTGAGGATCCAACTACTCTTGTCCTGTAAATTGAAGCAGGCACGAGAGCCACGGAGTCCACATGAGATCACACTGGGAGGGAAAAAGGGACCGATTGAAGCCAACTCGCACGTGAATGCGGTGTGATGGCATTGCTCGCCTACAAGACACACCCTGGCCCGGTCTAGCTACGTCCGGGGGCACCTGGGCTTGGTGCTGTGGCCGCTGAGGCTGGCCCCGTTACAGCACACCCTGGCCCCCGTACTGGGTAGGTGTTTCTGTTGGGCCGCCAACAGATCCCAGCCCGGTATATATAACATTCATAGGCACCGTCTCCTGGACTCGCATGATCCTATCTCTTTGTCTCATCATCGCAGCGGCATTCTGATGTCTTTTGTTTCCTCAAATGGCAGACTATGGTGTGATGCATCAAATGCGGGCTGTCGTGCCAGGAAAACGCCTCCAGCCCGACAGCCTAAATGAACAAATGCGCCGCCCAGACTCCGAAATGCTGCGCTCGGGTGTGCGCTCAGCCATGCGGGCACTCCCGCCACGGATCTCCCCACCACGACACGTGGACTGAGCAGCCCACGCCATGACAATGCCCTTTACAACGAAAGCAGTTCCGCACTATTATGACCCGGGCCCTTCCACGACCCTACATGTCCTCCTCCACCATCCCCAGCACGTCCAGCTCCGTCTTGACCATCCGCTCGAACTCATCCCGGTCGATGCCCGCCCCCCGCGACAGCAGGAACAGGCTCCTGATGCTCCTCGACAGGTGCTGCTTGACAGCGAACTCGCTCGACTCCTGGCGCCCCGCCTGCTCCTCTAGCCTCAGCACCGTGTTCGACCCTTTCGAGCTGGCGCTGGACTCAGGCCTTGGGTGCGCGAGCGACGCCGTCCGCTCCTCCTCCTCCTGCGACCTGCCGCCCGGCGACGGTGCGAGCGTCCACGCGCCGTTGGTCTCGTTCGCTTCCTCGCCGTCCTCACCGGACCTCGCGACCGGGGCTACGGGGCGCTGCAGGCCCAGGGGAGGTGCCGGGCCCGTGAATTCCTGTGCCGCCTGTGCCTCGTCGGGGTCGTGGTTGTCCATAGCGGGCTGCACGTTGTCGTACTGGGCAAAATAGGCGTCATCCTCCTCGGCGACCGCACGGTGCGTAGCCGCCAGTGTCTGCTGTGGGGCTGACTGTGGTGCAGGCGAGCGGTTGGTGTGCGGAGTGCGTGCAGGTGTGGCATCGTAACGAGCCCAATAATCGTCGTCGTCGTCGTCGTCTTCCTCCTCGTGCTGTTTGTCATTTGCGGAGGTATGTGCTGTGGCGGAGCTGGCCATCTGTGGCGTGGGCTGGTTGGCATCCTCGCCTTGCTGCCGGAACGAGTTTTCTGCAGCCTCGATGCTCGAGTACCCCGAGAAGGACGTGAAGGGGTTGGATTTATCCCGGACGCTGATCTCGCCGACGCGCCACCCGTCGCCGCCTCCTGCCTCGTCGTTGATGCAGTATACGAGTCGGAAGAACAGTTCAAAGTCCTCGAGGACAACAAATGCTTGCAGGGTCTCCTCGTCGAGCCGCCTATACTGTGTCTGGACATCATAGTCCCAGTCGACCTCGACCTCGCCGGAAACAGGATGTGGCTCGAGCCGGTCGCTGCGAGCCACCTCTGCCAGCCGCGCGTCCTTGCTTTTGTCGTAGGATAGTAGACGAAGCCATGGCTCTGTGCTGGCTGAGGACATTAATTGGACACGCTGTCGGAGGATCGGGGAGAGCAGTGGCAGTATTGCGGGCGCGGGCTGTGTCGAGAGGGCTGCAGCAGGCAAGGCCGGTAGGAGCGGCGTCAGGATGCCTCTGATGTCGGGGCTCGCTATCGTAGAAGTCATTTTCGGAGTATTGTGGGGTCAGCTTGCAAGCGCGCCGTCGAGTGTGTGGGTGTGCTTGTGTGTGGCTCTTGGTTCATATGAATTGTCGAGGGTGCGTTGCAGCGACGAAGGGGATTGTGAGACAGACTGGCCCGCCCCGATCACATGCAAAGCGGCGAGGACTTGACTCAGCCACAGCAAAACCTGTGCTCGAATCACAAGGTCGGGGAGTGAGATGCAAAGGGGGTTTTCTCTGCACTCAATAAGCAGAAGTAAACAACAAGAGAGGAGGGGAGGCTACCAGAGCCAACTCGGGAAACACCAAGAGTAAGGACATGACACGGAGAAATGGACGAGGACCTGCCCGCGTCTAAACTAGGACGTCAAGTCGAGGCGACGCCCAGGAATAACCCACCTCGCGCCGTCACCATACACCCCACCGTGTGCGACACCAGATTGACAATAGCGGGATTCAATTGGAACGGACGGGCGGAACTTGTGGGCCTTGGGGTTATACACCATACTACCTGACTACCTGGGTATATGTCAGTGGGCAGGGGTCGCCCTGATGACCGCATTGCCCACAAGGCCCGCAGGTGCGATGCGACGCTAACAGCCTGTACGGAAGTTCACCCACTTCTTGGGCCTGTATGATGGCCTGACTGGCCTGCCGCCCCTTATGAAAGCCAAGACCTGCTTATTGCTTTGCTGAAAACAACTGTGCTTCTGTCGGTAGTCTCGGTGCCACTGCCGACTGTTAAACACACAAATCTCGACATCAGACGAGATTGGCTTTCTCCCCAATATGTTCGTCTTCTCAGTCACAATCTGATCAACCCAATCCAAGAGTCAAGAGCCCTCGACTATTGCATGGACCCCCCTCCAAACTTACCCGGTTCCCATTTCCGGGTCAAGGAAAGGCTCACTGTACGCTCTCGGTCAGCCTACAGACATCAACAGTCAGCCCCGTGCCGTTTGATGAGACATGGATCTTGGATTTCCTGCCACCGAAATCTCGGACAACAGTCCCTTGCCTTGTCCTCTGCTCGCATCCTAGGGCTCAGCCGCCCACCGGGACAGTACACCTGCTGACGGCTCGTCTTATGAACCAACCGCCCCTTGGTTACAACGCTGGCCACCGGCACAATGATGATGGGTTGGACTTTCTCTCCTGGCTCTCCGCGGGTTCAGCGTGAGAACAATCTGTGTCATCATCTCGCGATACGACACACTTGATCTGGTCATCTCCTCAACAACCGCTGATATCGTCGCCCAATTCACTACATCTTACCCTTCCGGATGATGTGTCTTCCCTCTGTTCTCGTCCCACGCTGGTTTCGCAGGCTCGAACATGGTCATAGCCTTGTCTCATTTGTTCACGTTGCCTGAAGCGTCGCATGACAGTTGTGCTCAACACAAAATCACAACAGTGCTAACCACAGGCCTCAAGTGGGGTAGCAACTTGATAGGTCGCTGAGGGGAGGTAGGTTGACCTCTACGTCTTTTGTCCTTTTTCTTCTTCTTTTTCTTCTTCTCCTTTCCACTGAGGTGAAGAGAACAGGTCGAGCGAAACAACATGGCTGGTGACAGAAACAAAAGTGACGGAAATACAAGGCAATGCCTGCTGTGCTTCTCTCGCGTCGACATTGCTAGGACCCTTGCCAAGGCCGAATGAGATCCGCCCCGAGGTTCACGAGTCGCGGTGCAAACCGTGATGTTTGTTTGTTCGATAACTGGTCCGTCGCTAAACTGCAGTTGGACTGCAGGCTCGCAGGCTCCCCATTTCTATACAGGATGTGGCCTCACCCAGATGCAATGGCTCAGAGAGGCGCTGAAGGAACATTGGCGATACGTACCGACGTACCTGGCGTCACTTGCCGAACATCAGGGTGCTTGCTCATTTCGGGCCGTCGGTATATCCCCCCCCCCTGGGGTAGTCGATACGCTCTGATCTTAGACAGTCGGCAGCGACCGCCTCGGTCCAGTGGCGGGGCGGCTTGGGTCAAGAGTCAGTCCTCTACCGTGCATGACCGGAGGATACCGCCGCAAGCCCGTCAGAAGCGAGTCTGTGTGCCAGTGATCCTGGGTCATTTCGGCGGCACTGGGATCTTTACTCTGGGCACTAGCCGCATCCGGTCCGTACGGCCAGGTCTGTTGCCAGAGATTTGATGGAGGCAAAGATGGAAGCCGAAACAGATGCGGAGATTCCATACTGTCACTAGTGCTTCCAATAGCCCCTCTTTAATGACCCCTTACGGCATAACCCGCAAGCAACATGTCCTAGGTATTCTGATCGCCGTGAGTGTCGTAGGAGACGTGGTTTTAGCCATGCAGATATTATTCATTTCCCTTGGGACTTGAGGCAGATATTTGTGCGCAACCCGTATAATTAATCGGCCGGCCTGTGGCGTCGGCAGAGGCCGCGCTGGTAATGGTTAGTGCATTGTGCGCAGATGGCGCTCGTCCATTGTGGACAACCACTGCGTCGAGTATTTGCATGTGTGCTAATGGCGTATCACTGCACACTGCCATTTACATTTGAAGTCGGTGCAGGGCTATTATTTCCACGACTGTCAAGTGCGCGAAACTGTCTGCGGTGGGCTCAGCTGACCACCCACAGCTCCTGTGCCTCCACCGCGTAACCAGCCACAGCACGCTGCATTGGTGTGTCTGTGGCGTCAGGCCCGACCCCAGCGGAGTCTTGGTCCCAAAATAATTCACTTGTACTCTCTAGCTTTTGGATTTGGGTGTGGAAGGCGTCTTTCCAACCTAGACAATCACGCAGTCCTGTCTCACACGTGCTGCCCTCTGCAGACACGGTGCTGCGCAAGGCTTGATGATTTGGGCGACGGAGCTAATACATCGAGAGAGATAGGTTCGCGACTGAGATAAGCCACCTGTGGATCGAGGCCAGGTTTTCCCTGCACCATGCAACATGGCTGTTCGAGCAGCAATGCCTTCTCTCACTTGTAGGCCAGAAGAGGCGTGATCCTGGCCTCACTGTCAGTGACTTCCCCAAGTAGATAGTTGTCCCCCAACTCAAGCCCGGTGGCACTCTGGTATTCCCTGCCACAAGGCTGCGAGGCTTGATCCCTCATGGCCCGCAAAGTTGCGAGGTGCGTCAAGGCCTCTGTCGAGGCCACACGCCATGTGGAAGCTTGAGAACAGGAACCATGGTTTCCGCCTAGTTGCGACTGTCACCACTCTTACCCTGCATGGCCACAAGCAGCCTGTGTATACACGACTGCCTGCGGCTGCGCCGCTCACGGAGCGCGGTCTAGGATCCGATTCCACCCCCACCCTCGGGCCTCGCCCCATGCGCAAGGCTCGCGCTTACTTGGCACAGGTGCTGTACAGCATATTATTTTGAGAGAATTCAGCTGTCTTGCCTATTCTGAGGTTGGAATCTTAGTTGTCAGTCTACATCGGCGCTGTAGTGGTTGGTTGTTGTCTGCCTGATCTGGTGGATACCAAGAATGAACTTACAGGTGTGAGGCCAGGTATCTTTTCCGCAATGGAAGAAACTGCGCATCAACTGTGACGATGACTCCCGGTTGGCGAGGCCGTTTTTTACATGAAACTTGTAGTTCAGCATAACTCGCTGCCTCTTCGAATCGTGTCCTCTATCGTGGCAATGGTGGTGGGCTGTGATCGGTCTATGCTGTCTCCCGATACCAAGGCGGATTCGTGGACGAGAGGAGATGTTGGCGGCCTTGTAGCCATGAGCCAGTTATGTGTCTATTATGCTATGGAAGCTTCCAAGGTTACCTCCCCGGGATCACCATACTGAAGAGACTTGTATCTGGCTTGTAGGCTTCGTGGCTTCCTATAGTACTGGAAAGAAGCCACTTCCAGCTACATCCGCACGCCTGGGCGCGGATCGACCTGTACGTTTCCATTATAATGCTTCCAGGTGGTCAGTGCATCATCGGGACACACTTGGAGCCTTGTACAGATTTATTGCTACCATGTGAGCGGCGACAAATCTCGACTCCCTCTTTGGGGAACCTGGCAGAACCTGGCCTACCATAGCCGGGTTCAGCCTGAATGAAGCTTGGTGCAGCGATTATCTGCAGAAGCATGATTTACGGCAAGTGCCAGGCTTCATGGATTCATGCATGCACTGAGCATCTAGTTGATGCGTCCGTCAGTCCAGCACCCAATGGATTGAGCCCGCCCCCAACCATCAAGGCAGACGGATGAGCTGCGGCCGCAGGCTCAGGCCGGGCGAGCCTGATCTCGTATTACAAACATCCACAGCCTCAGGCCCACGAATGCAACCCTCTAGACAGATATATGTACGGTACGTCCTCTGTGCATCGCCACGACGGCCATCCTGGGTACGGGAGCCGGGAGCGGAGGCACTCGGGAGCAGGTGTGCCTTTTTCGACATGGGCGTCATCCAATAAGATGCCCTAGTCAATCCGAATGAGGCAGTTCGTGCGCACAGACCCACCTCCAACGGTCAGTGGCCAGGGGTGCCTACCTAGGTAGCTAGACAAACAAGCCATACCCTGGGCCAGTACTTCTCATCGTCCACGGTGCAAGACACTGGGAAATCCCGCTTGAATATCCAAGATGGCCCATGGTGGCTTAACCAGACCATGGTGGAGGAGTCCTTCTAAGGCGTATATGTGGAGTATCAGACCCTCACGAGATGTGACTCGAAGAGCAATTCGCTGCACCTGCCAGTGGTCGGGGGCCGTGTCTTGGGGGCCGTTGCAACGTCGATGCGGTGCGATGATGGAGAACGCCACCAAGGCTGCCTGTGTGACGAACGGTTGTGCGTGATTTGGGGGCTTTGAGACGGCTTTAAACTCATCCGAGCCCTTCCCATGTTATCACAACTTCCGTGGCACAAACCCACGCATCCACCCCAATATAAAACAGACTTCTAATCAAATCTATCACCAGAACTTAAAGCGCCGACAACCCTTGATCAGTCATCATGCGCTCGCGATTCGCAGAGTCCGATACCGATGAGGAAATCCTCCCGCAGGGCATGACCCGCATCGGGTATGATGCGGATACTGAGACGTACACCTTCAGCGGTGCGGATGGCAGCATCTGGGAAGGGTCTCCAGGAAGCCGGTTCGGCACCCTCACAAGGGTCGGCCTCCCAGTCCGGCAAGCAGCAGACACCCAAGGGGACAGGACCGAAGGCCCACCACCCTCAACCTCGGGCCAAGCGGGTGGCTCTGAAAAAGACTCATCCATGCCGAATGTCGAGGAAAACCTAGGCGGCAGGCGGAGGTCAGCTTCCAGAGCCCTGTTGCGGTGCGTGTCGAAGGTCACGTCGTCGCTCCGGCCGCGCTCCAACAGCCAGGCTAGCAGCGCAAGCCAGTCTCCGCCCGACACACTCTCACCAGACGTGGAAGACTTTTTATTTTCGCACGTCAGAAGAGAGCAGGACCGATATGGCCGGGAAAATGAACTCCGAGTGCAAGAGTGATATAATAGGGGACTGCGAGGTCGAATCTCACGAGACTTCAAGAAAGAATGTGATGATGGATACCTGACGACCCAGAGGGAAAGGAAAAGGATGCCGTGATCCTCCCTCACTCTTCCGAAGCGGCGTGAAGACGTGCTGCAGTAGGGTCTGGGTTACTCACACCCACTTGCAGTCACTGATAACAGCGCCCTTCTCAAGGGTGCGCCACCAGGGTAGTGACGCCGTAGATAGCTTCATTTTCTCCTCTTAGAGAACCAGAAAGAAAGAAAAAAAAAGCAATTTGCACTCTTTAAATGCTCCGTGCTCTTTACCAAGGCGTGAAGGTGTTATCTCACGTGATGACCGTCTTATATTTAGGCATAGGAAAGGAAGTCCAGTTGGGATTGGCGTTGGTTTAGCGGCCAGGGATCTGTAGTATGAATCGGAGTCTCATGCAAGGCACAGCGCCGCTTAGACCACGTTCGTTTTAACAGAGGCTCGCGCGGGTCGGTTAACGTCATCTTACCCCATTATTTGCTTGCGATATTATGTGAGATTTAGACCTATATAAATACAAAGTTCTCTGCCATATTAACCCCCGTCAGACTGAACCACAACGGGCAAATGCCGGTGGGTGCCTGTGAGGCTGAATCCAACAACACTGCCTGGCCAAGGCGGTCGTGAACATGGAGATGAGGAAATGGGGAAAGGATCAACCTTTTATGGTAAGCTGATGTCGGGCATTTCTCCTCGGACTCTTTCACCGGTCTCCGTCCCTAGAGTCGCTCAATCCCTGGATGTTGGAGGTCGACATGACCTCGTAAGCCTGCCCGAAGCACGCGTTGTACTTGCGGAACGCCTGCTCGACCAGTATCCCAACATCCTTGCGGCTCCTGCCCAGGATTCCAACTGAGATCATTGCCTCGGTTTCTTCTATCCAGTCCTTCAGTTTTGCGAACTCGACCTCGTCCTTGGACAACCGCTCGATGACCCCGGAACCCTTCAGCAGTGCCAGAACGCCCGCGATGATGGTGTTGACACCACCCAGCACGGTGATAGGAACCGCATAGTTGCTAGCATTTGGGCCCAGCGCAGTCAGGACGGCGGCGACGATTATCTGGATGAAGTGCGAGACGTAGAGAATGACTCCTAGCGTGTGATGCAGCAGCTTCTTGCGCCGCCTCTGCTCGATTACGTGCTTGTACACGCCGACGGCGTGCCGCCGCCCCTTCTCCAGGGTCTCGCTGTCCGTGAAGGTGCTCGCGCGGTCGCTGTTGATGCCCACGGCCCGCCGGAAGATCAGCAGGACCTGGCCGTCGTCGTTGTTGTCTCGGATCCGCACTGCAGCATTGAGAGTCAGCCCTCAAAGAACCATGGAAGGAGTTTCATTCAAACACAGCGTGGATCGGGCCATGTGTGGCAATGGCATTTGAGACAAAGGCTCCGGGAGGGAATTTCTTATTCCAAAGCGGGTTAAAAATGACTCGAGTAGCTGCTTACGGCCTGCCGGCGGCGCCCACGACAGGTCCGTGTCAACCTTGGGCAGGCGCTGTATGGGCGTCTTGGTGTTGTTCTTGCTGTTTTCTCCCGTTTTCACGTCGGTGTTGACGGGTGGTGGTTGCTGTGGTGGCTGCTGGTCGCGAGAGTCCGTACCTGCTACTTGGCCGGCCGAAGAGAGCAGGGGAGATGTCTCCACTGGCTTTGGTGCTGACTCTGTTCCTGGGTTTTGCGATGACATCGTGGAATTTCAATAAAAAATAGCGAGAATCTCTGTCGGAAAATGTGATTGTACAGGCTGCGGCAGATTAGTAGCGCTTTGATGATGCCATCTCGAAGACCACGTCGTTGAGGTTCGGTTGACCTTTTTATGCTTCACCAACTCCTCTTGAAGGCGGTGCACCGTGAATGCTCGCCTTGACCGAATGTCAACAAGGCTTTCGCAATTCAAAGGTGGTCAGAAAACGTTGATGGAAGGAGAGTCATTTGGCTCCTTTGTGTGACAGATGATCAACTCCGCCATGTCGTTCGTCTTACTCAAGGCTTGATCCTCCACAGCCCTTGTGCCACCATCCCTAGAAAATACCAAGGCCAAATATCGCTGGTGGCCATTTGAGGTCCTTTAATAGAGCGCCTGAAGTAGTACTTGTGCATCTCACAGCCACCAAGCAGATACCTCCGGCCCAGGCCGGGTGATGAGGATCTGGGCTGCGTGGTCCTACCCCAACGCCACGGTCCCTTCTAGGCGGAAACATGGGGGCTCCCAGAAGAATATGAAGCCTCTTCCTGCTTCAGATCCTCTATAAGGCTGAGGTGGCCATCGGTGACACTTTTCAGATACCTCGTCGGCCGCGCCGTCGGGTGACCATCCTGACTACCCGCGCCGCTGCAGTGGTCGGCCGCTCGCAATGTCCCCGGGTGTGCCTGGTCTTGAGCACTAGTGTGGGCCGATTGTGGTGTTGGTAGCTTTTGCTCTTTCAGATCTTTCGCATCTCGTCATTCCCGATATCTTGCTCTGTATCCGGTCGTGTGCTGTGGTACAGTACCCAGGTACGGTCCGCTGGGACATATTCCGGCCAGTGCCCCTGTTCGTCGTTGCGGTCTGATATTCCACCAAGCCTATCCGTAGTCTGGACTGTAGTATACCGCCTCCTAGATTCTGTGCGGTCTTGGAAGTGTGTCAAAACCACCTTTCGAGTAGAAAAGCCAAGCCTCTAGAGAGGTGAAGGAAGCGGAAGAGCATGATCATTAATGGGTCCAATGGGAGGAGAGGTGTAGCTGGGAAGTAATTTCCGGGCCAGGCCAAGCCTTTTTGTGGTGACCATAAACTTCCACTCCAAAGAGAACCCGATCACGCCATGCAGCACCCGAGCAGTCAAGCAGCGACAAAATTTATCCCCCCGTCAACCTCCTAAACCACCAAAATCCCTTACCATATTCAAGCTCAGATTACTCAACAACAGAATGGTATATACCGCATTAACCTTATGATAAGACACGCAGAATCAGATGCTAACTCTGAAGCATTAAAATTTAAAAATAGAATTAAGGGCTGTGTCGGGTAGATCAATGCAAGTATTGTAACACTCTGATCTGGTACTGTGCGGATGGTGGTTTATATTTCTCTCTGGGCCGATATATGCTTCGAAATGAGGCTCGCCGGGACAGCCGAACTGACGACGTCCTCGATACAACCACCCAGCCCGCGTCTAACGCCGGACGGTGGGCAGCCATCGGAGCTGTCAACTTGTTTCGTTTCGTGGGCACACCCAATAGCATGCCCCTGGATCTTCTGTTTTAATGGGCAGGGCCATGCTTATCAGAGCCGTGAGGCCCCCGTATCAGTTGCATGCCAACCCCGGGACGAAACACAACGAGAACTTCCGTTGCCAAGCAAGATGGTGGAGAGCCAAGAACTGTATTGCACCGCTCGAAGGATTCCAACAAGGGCCCTCCATTGATGGAAACAAACGAATCTGCGGCTACCGGTCCCAGTGCGGAGCATTCGTCCGGGGAGGCAAATCACTGGAAGATACTTTCAAGGGACCTGGTACCCCTATATCGAAAAAAGCCCATCTTCAGGCGTCGCCAAGGAGTGTGATTCCACACCGTCGGAGAGGCAACAAACGGTATAAGAGACGGGCCTGGCTGCGTGATTCACTAGCAATGATGAGAGGCTGCTGACGACTAGCCCATCCCATCTTCTCATTCGCTACCAAATCACCTCTCGTTCTCCATAGTTCATCATGAGGTCTTCCCTGTTGTTGGCGTCCGGCGCTGCTGCCGCAGCCGTAGATCTGAAGCTCGGTGGCCGTGCGACGAACACATCCACGGCTTATCTCGCCCGTATGGCTGATACCCATATTCGCAAGGGTATCGAGTTGGACTTTGGTTACACAAGTCAGTACTTAGACCCCAAGAATCTCAGTGACCCCAGATATTGTGTATGATTCAGTAGAACTGATATGCTGACACTAATTCAGACGCTGTCATCTACCGGGGGCTCGAGCTGGCATACGAGGTCACTAAGAATGATTCCATTGCCGATGCATACGAGAAGCAGATGTCCATCATCAACGAGGACGGCTCGATCAAGGAGTACGAATACGACTGTGTGTTTACCCCGAATTTGTGTCGATCCCCCAACGACTTGCGATAACTTTGCTAACATCAATCAAGTCTACTCCCTTGATGAGTACCGTTTTGGCATGAGTGCTCTTTGGTGGTACAATAGGACCGGCGAGGAGAAGTACAAGACCGCGGCCGATGGCATCCGTGGCATGCTCGACAGGCACCCGCGTACGCCGTCAGGTGGAGTAAGCATTTGCCACGCATCTTGTTTCTCTCCCTGAAACACAAACGTCTCCTGTCTAGCAAGCTACTTGTTACGTGGCTCAGATAACCAGATAGGCTATGGACCAATTGTGTCCGGATATTCCTCCCTCCGCCAGAACAACAATAAGCCAACCCTTGCTTGTTTCCTTGGCTAATAATTATCTCAGTTCTGGCACCGTGCTCCTATTTACGAGAACCAAATGTGGCTGGATGGTATCTTCATGGCCGATTCATTCTACGCGCAGTACACAAGCCTCTTTGACAAAGATAACACCACTGCCTGGGATGATATCGTCTTGCAATTCGACAACATCGAAAAGCACACCCGCAACCACACGACAAACCTGCTCGTGCATGGGTACGACGAGTCCAAGAAGGCCATCTGGGCCGACCCTGAGACGGGCGCGGCTCCCCTGGTGTGGAGCCGTGCCGTCGGGTGGTACATGGTCTCCCTGCTCGAGACCATCCCCCTGATCCCCGAGTCCCACGAGGGCAAGAAGAAGCTCACCGGCTACTTCCAGAGCCTGGCCGAGGGTATTATCAAGGCCCAGGATGCCGCCACCAGCGGCTGGTGGCTGATCATGGATTTCCCCGGCCGCGAGAAGAACTATATCGAGTCCTCCGCTAGCGCCATGTTCACCTACAGCCTCCTCAGGGGCGTCAGGGCCGGACTCATCGATGCTGAGACCTATCTGGAGCCAGCACAGAAGGCGTACCAGTCTTTGGTGAACAACTTCGTTGTTGAAAATGACGATGGCACCCTGGACTGGGAAGGCACCGTTCTCGTCGGCTCTCTTAACAGCAACGCTACCTTCGAGGTGAGTTCACTAATCCAAGTGGTCGAACGAATCATGAGAGCTGTTGCAAGACCATGCTAACCAGAAACGCAGTACTACACGTCTATTGCGCTTTCTCCTGACGACTACAAAGGAGTCGGACCTTTCATGTATGCATCTTACGAGATGGAGATCTTGTAAACCGGTCAAAAATATGGTCTCTAATAGGCGGAGCGGCTATCGGCATTCCTGTATATATTCCACTAGTATGAGCTGTATATCTCCTTGAATATGAAGATAGCGGGTCCCCTGCCCAGGTGTGCATCTGCAATGGTGTGACGGAAACCCCATAATTAGACGCATGATTTGAAGTGCTCCGTGAGAAATGTAGACCCGCAAAGGTTGCAATATCCCATATCCAGATGAACATGGGTGTAGTGCTAAAGAAAATCCCAAGGTACAACCTCAGCATGAACCCCTCTCACCTTACCATTCTCTCAGGGTGGCTTTGTGCAGAATAGGATGTAGACATCAGTGCGTGGATCCACTCTGAGATATTTACCGAGAAACAACCGAAACGTGACTGCTGGATATGAATATTCGAGCTTACGCCTAGGGACAACTTCAAGCCCAGAGACTTTTACTATATTTCCAGATAAGGAGAACCCGATATCAAGTAGCAAAATTAATAAAATAAGTTGCTCGTATTAATATCTCTGCTGTCTGGGCGATGGGATCCCACTCGACGAGGTTCCCGTTATTGAGTGAGCTGGCTTTATTAATCAGACTGCCACATAAGGCTGAGCAAGCGTCATTTTATAGAGAAGCGCATACTGACCGCAGGTAGAACTCGAAACTCGACAACGCGAAGTTGGAACCGTCTGGGTATGTATCGGGTATGTTTACCGTTATGTCAACGGGCCGTTGAGGGGGATAGGGACCAAAGTGCTTGGGTCCTCGAGCCGAGCTCGTCCTTCCAACCCAGGAGGAAATCATCACAACTGAGTCCTTCATCTCAGTCCCTGGAGCTCTGTGATGTGTTGACAAAGCCGGCTGGTCTCGTGTCAGCGGCTCGGTTCTGGCTGGGAAGGGTTGACCGGAAGCAAGCTGGCAACTTGACAAGACTTGGCCAGGGGAGGCATCAAGTATCACGGGCCCGGCAGTCAGTGGAAGGTGTGAATGAGCCAGTTGTCCGGGTCCGCTCATCCCGTGCGAGTTCATGTCGCTTATACAAGTAGGGTAGGGTTTTGCATCTGACTGCATCCCTGCATCAGACGTGGAAGGCCCATGGCCAAAACAATGTCGATTTCCCAGTGCGCAGGGTCAGGTGAAAAGTCGGAAATATTGTGGTATAGCGGGAGTATACATCTGTTGATGGATGTGCAGTGCTGGACCGAGGTATGCATAGGTCACTTTTTTTGTTATACCTGGGATCGCAAAATGCTCTCCGCCTCGTTTGCTCTGACGGTGCTTGTGACAGTGGCACTTAAACAATCGTCGGCAGGAAGAAGACCTTCTGACCCGGGTCAGGTAGGGCCCGGCGCGCGATTTCTGACCGGCACAACGTATCTAATCATCTGGATATCAACTGCACGCGCACATAATCTTTGTTCCAAGAACATCTCGCCTGGGCAGTACGTGGATAAGAGGACGTCGATACCAAGCGGGACCAGCCAGCCGCGCACGAGTCGGAGATTCACTTTTGAGGTTCTTTTAGGCCTCATCGGTCTGGCGAGCTTGTACCACCCGACGACAAGAGGCTTGTCGCACTTGCTCTTTCACTGCTCTCACCACCGACACAACATTCGCTCTCCCTATGGTGCTTTCCCCCGACCAGACGACGCCTTCAGGTTTCGACCTTGCACCATTGCCACACGTCCACCGCCATTGGACAACAACAGCCGTGAAGCTAGCTGGGCCAAGTTATTTGGCCCGAACCCAGGACATTGGAGCTGGGGTAACAGCACGGCTAGCACCTCTGGGGACCCTTACGCGGGGCGTGGCATATTCCTCTGTGGATATCTCCATGTGCCACTCGACTACAAGAACGTGTCTGGTACCCGTATCACTCGTCTAGCGGTGACAAAGCTCCAGGTCTCTGGACTCGCCCGCACACATGCATTTTCACCTCCGGCCGTTCTCAAGCCGGGAGGGCCAGGCGGCAGCGGTATCCGTTTTGTCTGGGCGACGGGAGAGCTGCTAACAGAGCGCTTCTCACACTCCCAATTCGATGCCTTTGGATGGGATCCCGGGGGGTAAACACGACCCAGCCAGCCATAGCGTGCTACCCCTACGATGTCGACAGGAACAGCTGGTCAGCCTTGACAGGCCAGTACCGCGAGCAGCATTCTGACCCTGAGACGCAGCTGAGAATGACGCATGTGATGAACAGCGTGACCTTCCATGCTTGTTGCAAAAAGGCGTGACGACCTCGGGCGCTTTATGACCACGACACTGGTTGTCGGGGATCTGGAGGAGATCAGAAAAGCCCTGGGATAGGACGAATTGACCGGATATCCAGTGTCGTATGGGACAAGCATCGGGCAGACCTATGCGAACATGTTCCCAGATAGTGTCGGTCGGATCATATTGGACGGTACGGAATATGTCCGCGATCATCGGCTGCCTCTCCTTCACTCTCAGTACAGTCGCGCTGACTATACAAGGGCTGGACCGCCCTCGACAGCGTGACAGATGCATTCCGTAACGGCTTCCTAGGCGAGTGTCTGAACGCTGGCCGCAGCACTGTGCACTTGCACGGCCACATGGTGGGAAAGCAGTGGTTCTGAAGGATTTGGAACAGCGCATCAAAGCACTGGTCACCGGTCTTATCAGAGACGCGATCCCCGGCTACACTGAAAATAGCGGTCCTTCTCTGGTCACTTATTCCACTCTCGTGGGCGCAATCTACGGATCCTTGTATAATGCAAGGAGCTGGCTGGCTCTGGCTGAGATGCTCCATGAGCTCGAAGCTGGAAATTCGACATTGGCTGCAGCTTTCCTTGAGCTATCGGCTTGGGAACACAACCCGACTGTGCCTCGGCTGCCTTCCCCCAGGCCTTTGACGGAGGAGCTGGAGTATTTGGTCATTTGTGGCGATGCATTCGACGCACCGGCGCAGGGGCTTGCAAGGCCAGTACTCTTGAACAGAATCTACATGTGGCGGGGTCAATAAACTCCGTGATTTTATCCACTTTCCCTCTATGGGCCATATCTAGGTATCCTGGCATGGTCTAGATGGTCCTCGCTCTGGGCAAATATGACGTCCCGGAGCTTCATCGCGGGCAATTCCCGCTTCTCGGCCGTCTTTCCATGTCGCCACTTTCCCACCTACTGGCCAGATGTGGCTGAAGCCTACCGAGGACCACTAAACAACACTTTGAAGAACCCTGTTTTGCTCATCAGGGAGACCTATGATCCTGCAACTCATATGAGGAACGGCAGGCGACTGGCGGCAGAGATGGGCAAGAATGCCAGACTCATCGCTCGCATTCGTCTCGTGACCTGTCTAACTGTACAGAAGCTCTGGCGAAGGCTTTCATATTGAATGGAATCCTCCCTGAGGACCCAGAAACGGCATGCTATGCTAACAAGAAGCCGTGCCTTGTATGATATCACGGACAACATTGAAGGAGGTCTCGGTCATGATAGTGGCTCAGGATCCGGTTGCCGCTTGGAAAGAACACGTTTTAGAGCTAGGCAGGCGATAGCCCTGGCTGCTAAAAGACAGCGGTGAGCTTCGCGTATCAAAGTCAAATTATGATCGCGACGATTTGTGGTCTGATTGTTTTGCAGGCATCGATACACAACCTCTTGGGCAGCAAACACTTTCCAGCTGCTGGGTCATCAGCCCCCATTCCAAGATGCGGCCGCGACCACACTCGAACGTACAAGACGGCGGGACTGCGTAACCTGAATTTGTATAATATATATATGCGGTGCACCGGAAGCTTCTACCTGTGACATGTTGTTCTGGTCAAGTGATTTCGGTGCACGGCAGCGGGCTGGAGCGAGACAAATTTGAGCCAAGGTCTTACGGCCTGAAGCAGCCCACACCGCCGTTGTTACCGCCGCAGTGACCGCCTTCGGCTATACATGTTATGTTTGTGGCTACCAGAGGCGGGACTGACGTTGCCCACAGTCATTCTATCTCAATGTGGATGGGACAGAAATGTAATGTAATGGAAAAATGCTGCAGAACCCCCATTTAGGCCGATATATCTGTAATCTCCCTTTTAATACCAAAAGCAAATGGACTGGATGCGATGGATATATAAAAAGAAGTGGTGGACCAGATCTTCCAATGGTTTCTCTGCACATTCTCATGTATGTTCTCCATCTGGGCAGTTCAACCCAGCAATATCACATGGATCTCGAGAAAAACGCCCTCAACCCACTACCGCACGATCAGCTAGAACCACAGACGCTTTGTGACTTCATTATGCCCACATACCAGCCATCACAAGCACAGGAGAGCTACCGATGCTACTTTGACTTTGTCCGCGGTTAGGAAACCCGATTCTTTGCATCTCCTAAGACGGGGGGCCACGAGCTAACAAGAGCCTTTTCCAACCAGACTTCGACATTGACGGTGGCGACGTTTCCCTACAGGCCGTCCATGTCGTCGAGACGGCAAAGCGATACGCCGCCGCGTACGGCGACACAGAGGATGTTTTGATGAGGGAGGCCGCCCAGAAGTACCGAAGCACCGAGCATAGGGGCCGGGAGTTCAGGTTTTACGGAGCAATCATAAACCAGCTGAAATACCCTCTGTCAGAAGAGATCATCAAGCACATGGAGAGAAGAGAGAGGAGGAGACGCCGCCACTGAAGAGCATCTCGCCTTTGCGTAGTGTGAGCTCGCTCCTTGAAGGGTTCGGCGAGCCGGGATTTGGGTGGGTGATCACGGACGAGAATGATGATAAACTACCCTCGCGGGGCTTTTGATACACCATTCGCTGGAGAATGTACAATATTCTGAGTTGGTACCGTCCAGATTTGTTTATTCTGTTCAATATCTGGTTCTCTGAATGTCCATGGAAGATAAAAGCGACTGCAAACCTGCAATCTTCAGACGCGGCGTAGAAGTACCTATTGTGGTACACCGTGTCCAGATCTTCCGTGGGTGCAGTTATAAGCTAATCTCCCTGGTCAATGAGTTGGTCGGTGTCATTACATTTTTGCGCCACCGAGTCCCTGCCCGTGAGGAACAACTCGAGCCCTGAAACTGGTGGGGATGCCAAACTTGAAGTTGTTTCCGCAACAAACCGCAAGTGATTCCTGAATTGCAGGCACGTTCAACTGGCTTTTAAGCAGGGACGATTGCTTTGATTTTAAATAATCTATTACGGTCCAAAATTCTCAAGCCACAGACAGCGAGTCAAAATTGCCTTGTGTCTACATGCTTCTACATAGCTGTCACATAAGGGCGCTCTACGGCCCTACGCAGTACGTACCAAGACTAGTTACCAAAAGTGCGGAGTGCGAAGTCTGACATCGAGCTTTAGTGTGATATCGCTCTTACCGATCAACATCGCCTACTACAACCAAGTGCTCTCCATAGACGCCGAAAATTGTGGGCTTGGCGGCCTTGCTACATACCTAAGTATGTATGTAATAGAGCTTGGTTAAACATATATCCATCCATACATACCTATTGATCATCGCTGGGATTTGTCTACTTCGAGGAACACCCTGCTACCGTCGTAATAATGTACATGGCGTACGGGGCCTTCAGCCTGGCTTCTATGGTCACAACGCAAACGACACTGACCAATGTCGACCTGAAACCCCGTCGCCGGTCGGCTTAATCGGTGAGCTCATCTCGTTGATCATCGCAGCATCGAACCTCGGCCGCGCAGCGTGGGCTTCTGTATACATATATTGTTTTTTTATGTTGTTTCGCAGGCAGACTCGCGCCCAGGAATGGAAATTTGTTTGGCCGTTCAAGTGGCGCGTCAATAATAACCGCCTACGCACTTTCAGATGACTATGTGTTCTGCTCGCCGCCCTACAAGGACCCAAGTCTTCTTTCTCTAGGAACACTGCTAAGTGAGGCAGCCATTTGACGCATGTGCACAACTCGGGTGACACCTCATGCACCCCGCCCAAGAGGTTGAGATTGTGAAACAGCTCGATGTACTCAATGGTATTTCAAAGACCAGTCTTAAAAAGACCTCGTTTCTGCGGCGCCCCAATTGAACCATGGTTGGAATAGCGGCTGGGTGGGAGAAAGAGATTGTACTTTATGCGGAAAACTTTAAGGCAGACCAGCGCAGCGCGTTATCATCCGAGCGAACCCTGACCTCCACCGTTGTTGGCGCCGTGCGTGGCAGGCCGGGACCAGGTTCAGCTCCGAGTGGCCGAAGAGAAACAAGTCATATACCTGGTGACGGGTGTCAAAGTCGCAGAAGGCCACCGTTATTTCTAATTCGAAATCCGGAAAAATAGATCTGTTCTCTTTCGAACCAGAGGTCTCTCATGCTTATAGGATGCGTGCTGTTTGCTGGTCTCGTCGAAAAGATACTGCACAAATTGTACCGTTCTGAGGAGGACTCGTAGCTTGTGCCTTGTATACAAGAAAATGCCATGAAGGGACTGGAGCAGACTGGGCGTAATAAATCACTAGTGACCCTGCTTAGTACGGTCAGCGTGCTGAGGAGACTTGATCTTGGAATATATTTGTGAAAAGCTAGGAACTGCCCCTTCGGAATCCTGACACTGCTGTAGCTACAAGACAAGCGCCGGCTCCACCAATTTCCGGACTCCGGCAGAACAGCTGCTTTCAAGCACAAAATGTAACATCCTACGCACCCAGGAAACTTCCTGCAAGCCCAGCATCAAATTACTGATTCTTCTGCCGGACAATTTCAACGATTGAGTACATGTACAAGTAGAGTACGGCTTGCGGGAAAAATCATGGTTGATGTCTCTGTATTGCAGGCAATGGAGCTCACACACTGGGCCCTAACCGCCAGCCGATTAGATAGTGTGGCTGGGAGGCGGATACACCAGTCCAGATGACCTCCAGGTTGAGAGGATATCTCATACCCCATTGGTGGTATTGTGGAACCATGGACAACATCAGCTCTTGGCCGCGCCGGCCTTGATGTGCAACACGTCTCCATCCTGGACAACGTAGTCCTTGCCTTTTGTCGCAATCTTACCGCTCGACTTCAATTCCGCCTCGGAACCCAGCTCCTTTAGAGCTGTGAAAGGGTAAACAAGGGCTTGGATGAAAGTCTTTTCGAAGTCTGTGTGGATCACACCAGCTGCCTGAGGTGCCTTGGTTCCGTTTCGGATGGTCCATTGCCTCACTTCGTCGGAGCCGACCGTGAAGAAGCTGCCCAGATCCAGAACCTTGCGCATCGCAATGATGATCTTGGGCAGGGCAGACTCAGCACCGACATTCTTGCACTCTTCTAGGGCAGCCTCCTCCGTCTCGAACTGAGTCAAGCGCTCCTCGAACGAAACGGAAACAGGGATGATGGGGTCGCCTGCGGCATGCTCCTTGCACCACTCCGCAACCTTGGGGAGATGCTTGTTCTTTTTCCGGATGTAGTCCTTCTCAGAGAGGTTGACCAGGTAGACGACGGGCTTGGCGCTAAGAAGGAAGAGCGGGTTGATGACCTCAATCTGTTGACCTTGTCAGCGTCCATCGTCGAAAAAGGACTGCAGTTGAACATGAATCAATGTGTATGTAGCGTATCAGACGTATTTTCATCTCAGTATGCACTCTAGCGTTAATTGGTGAGGCATTCGACGAGCTGGGATTAGATCAGGCGCTATGGCCTTTTGTCATCATGTAGATGTGCTGGAGGGAGAGGGGAGAGCGTGGACCAAGAAACAGGGTTCTGTTCTTACCTCCTTGGGGCCCCAGTTGCCCTTGCGGACATCCTTGCCGTCCTGCAACCAAGCCAGGATCTTCTCTATCGTCTCCTGTTCCTCCCTGGCCTTCTTCTGCTCAAGACTCTGACCGCCTTGGCGGGTCTTCTTCTTTTGCATCTCGAGGGCCTTCTCGACGAATTCAATGTCCTTCAACCTGAGCTCCTCGGCAATGATATCGAGGTCACGGGTGGGGTTGACATCTCCCTCGACGTGGATGATCTCGGCGTCGTCGAAACAACGGACGACCTGGAAGATGGCATCGACGGCACGAATATGCGACAAGAAAGCGTTGCCCAGACCAGCGCCAGTGGAGGCGCCACGGGTCAGACCTGCAATGTCGTAGACGGTCAAGTTGGCCGGGACCCTCGACTTGGGCTGGAACTTTTCGCACAACCAGTCATATCGGTCATCGGGGACGATGACACGGGCCTCTTCAGGCTCGATGGTGGCATAGGGGAAGTTGGCAGGGTTGCCCAGGTGGCACTTAGTGATGGCCTGGAAGAGGGTGGATTTGCCGACGTTTGCAAGGCCGACCTGATAGACAGTCAGAGGCGGCCTGAGGATGCAGATGGTCGGGTTGGGGCAGGGGCGGCAGGAGGGCTCACGATTCCGCTCTTCAGGTTGTTGCCAGGACGGCCGAGAAGAATCTTCTTCTCCTCGACAGCCTTCTTGGGAGGCATTTTCCTCTTCTTTGCGTAGTGACGGGTGCGAGTGTAGGCGAGGGTGCAGCTTAGCACGAGGGGTGGTTGAAAAGCAGAGCTAGCTGCGTGCAAGGAAAACTGTCGAGTGATAGAAGAGAAAAGGTGCGGGGGCCGCAGGAGAGACGTGGTCGCGACTTGGACGGGCTGTTTCCAGCCCAGCGCGGCGACCTCTGGCGCCCAAGACCCGGCCTTTTTTTTTTTTTTTTTTTTTTTTTTTTGGTTTCTTTGGAGAAGAGAGTGTGTGATACTCGAAGAAATACTGATGCCGATTCCCGAGTTCCTCACCGGTCTTGTCGGGTCAGTTGTGAGGGATTGTGCGGTTGGGGAGAGGGCGGAAGATTGCTCTCCTGCTCGACAGCTCAAAAATTTGCAGCTGTCTTACTCGCCTTGCTTCCAAGTTCTTATTTATTAGGCGGGGCAGCGAGCGGGCGAGGCTTTGGTGACCCTTACCCGTTTCCCAATTTTTTTTTGAGAGAAACGGCCGGCGAACGGCAAAACCACAGCGCCGACGCAGGTAGTGCACCGTAGTAGCGTACTATGTATCTGCACTACACTAAATAGTGTACGTACGTGGATACGGTGGATACGGCGGGCCTGGTGGGCGCCCGTCAAGTACACTACACTATGCTGATACGGAGACAGAGCTGCAGCCCCGCTAATGATTGCCTTGAACCGAGCTCCCTCTCTCTGGGGAACCTTGAAATTCGACATGGGGCCGTTGCTAAATGCAGACAGGCCGTCTCATTTGGCGTCGCAGGGCGTGCACAAGTACAAGCCCAGGCGAGTGGAGGATCCCCCAGCCTCGGACAACACACTAGTGTGCTAGACTCGCAACGAACAGCTATGCACGCAGGCGGGCATCCAGCAAGTTATGTCATGCGGCGGGAGGCGGCGGGAGGCGGCGGGAAATCAAAGCACGCCAACGGCTAACCGTCGATTAACAGTCAGCAGCAGTAGTGACCCAAATCTCGCACCCTAAAGGGCCTCCTTACTCGGTCGCCTTGTCCTTTGTCCTCACAATCACTCGTGAGCCACCTGGCCACCAACACCACCGGGCTCACCAAAGCGGTCGCAGTGGTTTCGAAGGACGAACCCTTACTCCGGTCCCCTGTTTCACCCACGAGACAGCCCTCGACCCTCTCAACCGCCCCATTACAGACTCAACAGTTGACCTTCGTTTATTACTTACTACTACTCACTGCACATATGGCAGCCTAACCTTGACCGAAGCGTCACTCTGCCGATCTTGGCCCTTAACCGCCTGCTGGGAACCACATACGCCCCACCAACCATCACCTACCTACATCGCATTCCGCCTCTGCCCGCAGCCATCGACCTCGCCAAAATCCACATACAAAATCAAGTCAAGATGGCTCCACGAAAGTCATCCTCGAAATCAGCCAGGTCGCACCGCTCGACCTTGTCGCTGCAGAAGACCGAGATCGTCATTCATGTCTACGACCTCCTGCCGGTACGCCCTGCTGCTTCCCCAACGCACCCCTCCCACCCCCTCCTCCGCGCTCTAGGGTCCCAAGTCTGACATAGACCAGCCGGGCAGATTCTCCTCGTTCCTCTGGGCCATCGGAACCTCACTCTTGCACAGCGGCGTCGTTATCAACGGCAGGGAATATGCATATGGAGGCCACGATAAGAGAGGCGTCACCGGTGTGTATTGGACGAAGCCGAAGACCTTACCACCGGGTGGCACCTTCAAGCACGAGATCCTCCAGGGCTTCACATTGTCACCGCAGAACGAGATCGATGCAATCATACACGAGGTCTCCCAAGAGTTCCAGGGCACGTCATACAATCTCCTCACAAAGAACTGCAACCACTTTACGGCACACCTCTGCCAGAGGTTGACGGGGAGGCCCGGCCCCGGATGGCTGAACAGGGCCGCGAGCATCGGGGTCGCGCTTCCATGCATAGTACCAAGGGACTGGATCGAGCCCCCAGAGTACGATACTGCCGACGGCGAACTGCTTGACGAGAATTCAGATGAGAGGTCTAGGATGCTGCGGACGTCCAGCGAGCGACCGAGGCTTGTCGATCTTCGAGGTAAGGACAACGATGCCGCAGCCTTGAATCTTGACGAAGGGAGTTCTGAGGACGAGAATCGCGAGGAAGAGAGGAGGAGGCGCCAGCAACAGCAGCAGCAGTTGCATCAACAGCCGCAGCAGCGGTAGAATGGTGACTGCCTGAGCTATGGGGCCCGTATCTTGGCGGTTTCTATGGCGTTTGGTGGTGGATGTCCTCGAAGAACTCAAAAGGACTGCTGTATTCCACCTCCCATCCAGGCTTAAATGCCAGCACAGCCTGCGGACGACGACTTCTGAGCCCCTCGATGCTACCTAGGTACCTATGGACCCTCGAGGACCTCTGCTGGTTTACGGTCTCGCCTAACTCTTTGGCCCGGATCCGCCGCTATGCAATGCTGGGCTGTCAAAGAGGGTCTGAGCGTGCACCCCACCTACAGAAGATATCAGGTCAAGCAACCACCCGAACATCGGTTCGTCACTGGGTCACTAAGCGGCCAAGCCTTTGTCCATTGGCGGCCCGTAGTCCTCTGCAAGGTCCAGGCAGACACATTTGCACCAAACACTTGCCCCACAACTGGCAGCATGCGTTGGATTTCTTTCCTTTTGTATCATTCACAGCACGGAACGGGACATTGGTCATTATACCGGAGTTTACACGCATGGGGCGGACCCTGGTCATTCGATGTTCGTCGGAGTTCTGGAGTACGGAGAAGGGCACATTGTCTGTCTTGATATCGACTGAGCCGATGATTTTGGGAGGGCACTCACTTTTTATGCATCACTTTGCCTTTAGTCATTTGCGAGGCCCGGGGCCACATTGAAGGCCAGCATTACCAATCCAGCGAAATTCTGATCTCAAGCTGTTTCTACGCGCGATGCGGTGGTTGCGGCGCAGTCGGGTGCGCCGATGTTTCAGCCTCGCCGGGTCCATTCTGACAGTACTACGTAAAGGATGCTTTGCTTCCGGACCCTGGCTCGGAGCCTGATGGTATTCTTGCCTTTGCTGTTGCGGCGTCCTCAGACCCCACCGCCACCCCATGTACGACAACCACTCCAGATGTCCCTCGGAGGTCCCCGCAGCCCTCCTCATCAATGGCCTCGGGCCCAGCGAAAGCAATCGTTGGTCTCTTGGATCCTGGCTGTAAGCAAGAGAGAATATCCCGTGCCTTGATCTGCGCATTGAGAGTACCGCAAACAACCAAGGACATCATTGAAATACTGCTGTTGCTGCTTTATATGCCAGCCGAGCAACGGAGGTCGTAACGGGAGCCGAGGATAATAACTTGGTAGCTGCTGGGTACGTGCCAGCTGACAGGGCGAAAGATGGCAATTTTGTGGTATGTGCTACCAAGGCGGTATCTAGTATAGACCATGTCGTGCAACTTCAGTAGTTCCGGCGATGTGCTCACTGTGCGTGCCTTTTGACCCTGAGATGCTTGGGCCTGGGATCGCACCAGGCCGTAACACACAAACTAAAACCTATATCACGCATCATGTATATGAATTGTCTTGTGCTAAGAAATCCTGACGGTAGACGGTGAGAGCAGCTCGCCATCCGGAGAGAGCGCCACCCACAGCCAGGGGAGGTCGACCTCAAACCAGGACCACCCTTGAACCATTAATCCGGATGGACACCTCTGAGCTTAGATGTGGCAGCGCGACGCGACGGCACCTAGCCGGAAACGACAGCGGGCTAGCCACCAGTAGAGTAGCTTGTCAAGGTTGGGTTTGGTCTCGAGGTGATAACTTGGGCTCGGCGCTGAGCAGAGGGTATACTGTACATAGTATCGATCACACTCTGTACTTAGCATGGAAGATGAACTTGATAACATGTGACAAGGGGACAATGTGCGCGGTCCGGGAGGCACTCCAGAGTGGGTCCAGAGATCTGCAAGCAAAGTGCTGTGGCATGTGTCCCACCTTCTAGACTGTAAGCACCCAGCAGTGAGTGGCTGCTAGCACAAGCAGCGGCTGCGCCAAGATTGTGGGCCGCTGAAGTCACTGGTACCATCCCAAGCTCCGTTACGCCAAAAGTAGTCATCCCCTGAGCCCGACCCTCTTAGCTCCAGGACATCGACCACCTCTCGTCTTTTTGTCACCCTCCGCCGGATATCCCACCACCAGCACAGTTCCACAGCTTCTACCGGCTCGCCAGCAGCACTAGCACATTCAGAGCTTCGTCAGACCAAAGGGCACCTCTTCAACATCCCGGATCCGCATCGGGAAGCGAGACTAAACTGGATCATCCACCGTCACAACTCACACCGTCCTCTACGTCAACACGCACCGCGGGACCCTGGACGACGACAACCTCGTTCGTCCCTGGCGCCAGAAGCGAGCTTGCACGCCCTTCAATGCCAAGGAGGAGCGACAGCAGGGGAGTTGCGGGACAACAGTTGAATGAATGCAACCCCTAAATCCATTCCTCGCCGCCTTCTTCAAGAGCCCCCTCCCTGGCCAGTGTCTTCCCGCCCAGGGCCACATCCTCCTAGTCCCCTCCACCGATGCCCTCCTCACTTCCCGCGAGGCCGAAGCGCCCCCCGGCGCCAGCCTCGCTGACACCGTCTCTACCGAAGAGTTCCTCGCCAGCCATGTCCTGCGCATACCCGACCCGGCCAAGCCAGCTGCCACTACCGCCGCCGGCGGAAAGGAAACGACTCCCAACTTGCGCGAGATGAGGGGGAAGGCGAAGCAGTACAACACAATCAATGGGAGGAACGTCGTCATCAAGGACAGCGTCATCTACACCAACAAAGGTGCGTCCATGCCTGAATCTTCTCTCTTTGACGCGCGCAGCGTGGCCCATGCTGACGTCTTTCCTTTCTCGTAGGCTTCAAGGTCCTGGCCTCTGCCAACCT
The DNA here is from genome assembly GCA_002270565.1 of Stenocarpella maydis. Lineage (NCBI taxonomy): Eukaryota > Fungi > Ascomycota > Sordariomycetes > Diaporthales > Diaporthaceae > Stenocarpella > Stenocarpella maydis. The sequence goes on from NQMI01000037.1 coordinate 144,567, forward strand.
CCTAGGCGACTCGATATTCTACTCCGACACGCTGGAACCGAGGGGCTGGCTGATCTACCACATATCGCGGCCTCTGGTGGGGTCATGGGAGGAGATCAAGGTCATACCGGCTGTGCTCGTCGAGGGAACAAGGAAAGCCATGGCGTTACAACAGAATGGCGCGTCGTCCGATGTCGAGTCAGGCGACTCCGCAATGATTCCCAAAAAGAAGGAAATCAAGAGCTTTCACGACCTATTGAATCACTTTCCTGTGATTGCGCGGCAAATGCAACCCGGGCTTGAGCGACTCTTCCAGGAGTTCACTGCCGTCATAGAAAGGCCGCTCCCACCACCCCCATCCGCGCCACATATCCCGGACCCCTTCCCGGATGGCCCGATAGCTGCGGCGACTAGGAAAGCCAGATCAAACAGTCTGTCGCAACTCCAAGCCTCCCCGAACGGGGATGGCGGCAAGAGGGTCTTGGAGCCATTCTACGCAGAAGACGACGAGGAGGTCTTGAGAGTCTCCCTCGAAACCGCCGTCACCAACGCGATCGACTTGTTCCAGAACGTCGACAAGCAACAATTATCCCTGCTGGGAGCCACGACTGAGCTAACAGGTCCGGTAGTAGAGCGCTTAATAGAGCGTTACGTCACGGAGAATGTGCACAACATGCTGTTCCCCAGGCTAGCGGCCCTGAAGAGACCCGAAGACCTGGAGCTGGAGGCCAAGATCCGCCAGATGGATTTTGTTGATGTTTCGCAACTCGGCATCGCCATCGAAGGTGGTCACCGGGGCAAGCAGGCGCTCATCTCCAGGCTAGCTCGAGCCATTGATGAGTTCAAAAAGATCACGAACGCCGGAAGCCCGCCGGAGATGATGGACATTCTGTTGTCCACGATGAAATCAGTGACACAGCTTGGCGACACGCACCCAATGCCCGGCAACCGGTCGATGAGTTCCTCTTCAGAAAAGGGGATACTCAACATGAACGCCGACACCCTCGTGTCACTGCTGCTCTTTATCTTGATCAGAGCGCAAGTCAAGCACCTGCAAGCACGTTTCTTGTATATGCGCCACTTCATTTTTGTCGATGATGTAGACAGTGGTGAGATGGGGTACGCTCTGAGTACATTCGAGGCCGTGTTGCTTTATCTTGATCGAGACTCGGCCGGGCTCCGGAGAGCAAGCCGGCGGAACAAGGCATTGTGGGATGCCACCGCTCAAGGTGACCTGGAAACCTTGCAAAAGATCATGGAACCAAGCGGGGATGCAGTGGCTGATGCCCTGGATGAGGAAGAGGCTGCGGCGGCATCATCCAGGCGTTCAAGCCGGCGCACTTCGACAAGTAGCAACTGGAGTTTTGCAAACGGCTCTTCCAGACCTTCCTCAGCCGCGCTCAGTACTTCCGAGCGCTTCTCGCTAGGATCTGACCTCAGCCACGTCTTCCCATTCAATAAACAAGAAGACGATTCCATCACCACGGATGACATCTTTCCTGGGAGGAAGATCAAAAGGGTAACCATGGACATGCGCAGCCTGTCAAGTTCTTCCGAGATTTCCTTTCACTCTCGAACAGCAAGTATTGGCACTCTAAGCAGCGGGATCGAAGGTGATACATCCATCGAGCGCCTGTCCCAGACCCAGGACTCTTTCGGCGAATCAGTTCTGATGATGGCTGTTCAGAACGAGCGGCCGGAAACACTAAAGTACTTGTTGGGCCTCAAATCTTACTACACGCCGGCCATTGTCCTATCAGACAGTAACAACGAAGGGACCACTCTCCTCAGCGCTGCCGTACAACTGGGTCATGTGGCGCTCACCACCGTCATCCTGAATTTCATGGCTGACGAGCCCACCGTCACCGAGGAGCACATGAGGACGTACTTCGCCAAGCAAGATGTATGGGGCCGCAGCGTGGCTCACTACCTTTTCCATGCACCCTACCTCATCGTGGACTACGGAAGGATGATGCCGTGGACCCAGAAGGACAAGAACGGTCAGACACCTTTATTCGCCATATGCCGGTCATACGACCATGCTCTATATCACACCATGGTTCAACAAGCTCTGGAGATTGCAAGAGGCTGTCAAGATGACGGACAGGCTCTCCACCTCGACGATCACATTGATGGAAAAGGTAATACGCTGCTGCACATTGTTAATGACGCCCAACTTTGCCTGAGGATATTGCAAAAATGTGATGCAGATGTCAACGCCGTCAACGACAGGAGATTCACGCCCCTCATGGTCGCAAGCAAGTACGGCCGTTTCGATGTCGTGCGCGCGTTCTTCAGCGATGCGCGAGTGGATATAACGGCCAAGGAGCTGCGAGGTCTGACAGCTGTGGATCTGGCAAAGGACGACGACGTTCGCAATAAGATAGACGACCTCGTTCTTTTTGCCGCCCCCCCAGGAGCTGACTCCAGGACGACTGCTGTCGTAAGGTCATACTTTGTGGAAGATGCTAGTGTGCGATTTGTCCTGAAGTCAGGTGCGCCGGTGGACAAGCATAGCTATGCGGTGACCACGTGCAGACGATCTCTCACAGACTTCGAGCACCTGGCGAAGCTTTTGGCTATGGAGAACCCGGCATCGTGGATACCGTCCTTTGCTTCTCTGCGGACCCCCTTCCAGATCCCGGTCAAGCCCAGCCGGGCGGTTCTCAAGGACTTGCAGATCCGCATGGACTGGTTCCTCCGCATCCTCCTGGCTCATCCGACGTTCGCAACCCACGAGATGCTGTGGGAGTTCTTCCTGGTGCCTGACCTCCAACCGGATATGATGGAACAGCGGAGTAAGCTCAAGGCCGAGACGCGGGCAGAAAAGGTCCGTGATGAATTCGAGCCGCTCGAAGATATCAGGGAGGTCGAGCAGTTCGTAGATCACGCCCGCGAAAACGTCCGCGGCGTAAATCACTCCACCAAAAGTGTCGCTCGGCGGACGAACATCGTGGGCAACTGCCTGTTCGGTATGTGTAGCAAACACGTAGGGTTTCTTGGGTGTGATGGTTATCTAACCTGTTGGCGCAGATCTCTACGACTCCTCGGTCCTCCTCCACCGAGCTGTAGCAACATTGCCTTTCCTCCCACAGACTCACATAACGGCATTTGAGACCTATGTCCGCGCACTGGCCCCAACAACAGTGAACCCTTACTCGACACTTCACTCAACCCTTCTAGCGCTCCAGTCAACGATTGATGCTATTCTGTCAGCCCTCGCCCGTCCGCCGCGGCTTATCAACCAAATCAACGTGTCGCGCCGGACCGTGGAGCGCAACTACTCATCTCTCAGCCGCTCGACGCGCTGGCCCCTAGGCCTCCTGGACGACACACGGCAGCGGCTGAACGAGGAGCGTGAGGAGCGCATGCGCGCTGGTCAGGCCGAGGTCAACAACCTGTCACGGGAGCTGAGGTACACGCAGCAGACGGTGGCGATGGAGCTCGCCGGCTGGCAGGACATGCATGAGAGGATTGGGAGGAGGGCCATCAGAGAGCTTGCCAGGGGCATGGTGGTGGTGGAGAAGATGAGGCTGGAGGGCATGAAGAGGGCCCTGCGGAAGCTCAAAGAGGTCAGGGTCGATGCCGGCACGATATCGGATGATCTAAAGGCCCCTGCTGGGGGCTACGCGGACCTCGATGCGCCCATTGCGCTGGCCGGACTCGAGATGCAGGCGGACCTCAAGGTTAACGCCGGCTCGAGTGCCCCGACGGCAACTACAGGGACGGATCGAACATTCCAGGCATCAAAGGCGGATACGACTGGCTCGAGGATTGATGCTCCACTGCCACCAACACCGCCAGGGGAGGCATCGAGCCCGACAGAGACCCGACGAGAGACGGGGACTGGCACGGCGGCTGGAGACCAAGGTCACGGCGCAAGCAACTGGTAATAGCAGGCCAGCCAGCGTCGTACCACTGACTCTTTGGCCAAAATGAATAGAGAAGGATCTACGGGACTTACGAGGCGCCACTGATATGGATGCAGGATCCATATCCACCCAGGACTTGTTCTTCGCATAGAGTGGCGAAGAAAAGGAACAGACAAGGTCTAGGCTCTGGCGCAGGCAACACACATGAATGGCAGGAGGCAATACTGGTGGTAGTATACAACGGGGCACTGGGATTGGATGGTATAGTTGTCGAGGCAGGGTAACTCAGCGAGCAAGCGAGCGCGCAAGGGTGGTACATGTCTTTTGTTTACTAGTATTTTACGCTTCCGAGGCTATACTCTTCTTCACTTATGCGTAATGGATAGATACCCTCTCGTCGGCCCTTGCCTTCTTTGGCTACCTGTCTGTCTTCCACCACGGCATGTATAATGCGTGTGTTGGCTGCTCTTGGCGATGGCCTCCACCGGGGCGGGGGGGGNGGGGGGGGGGGGGGGGGGTTCCATCTGACTCTACATAATATTGTAGTGTAAATCTTATACGAGATGGGTCAAGAGGATGGCCTTGCCAGCTCTCGTTGGTGTAGGCATGATCTGTGTGACCGGGTGGATGGTAACGTGATGGGGATGGGATGATGGCAAGCAGACATGGGACGGGGATGGGACAGACAGGTCGGGAATGGGCCGGCAGCAATGACAGGGCAGCTGGTTTGTCTTCGCCGCATCTAGGCCCCCTTCCAGATGTCCAATGTGATGCTATTGGGCGCCTCCACCTTGGTTGGTCCCAACGACGAGGCCCTCGTTTTGCTCGCTCGCTCGCTCCCAAAGCTGTCTTGTCTTGTCTGTCTGTCTGTCAACCCACCCCCCCCCCCACCCCGAATGTTTCCCGTACCAGCAGGTGGCCCTATCCTCTCCCAAATCGCTATTGGCCCCCCCGTGAGCTGGATCGTAGATCTCTGGGCCCCGGGCGGGGTGTTTTGTTTCTTGCTACCTGTACATAGTACACTACCAACCACACTGCCTGACTACACTACGCAGGATGAGGATGTTTGGGGGGGGGGGTGGGGAAGGATCGCATCGTGTTGTCCACCGTGCAACAAACACGTCACCCAAAAGGATGGACTAGCCCTCTTTTCAGAGTTTTTCAGTTTTTCAGTTGCGTGTCTGGGAGTGGTGGGAAGCCTCTAGCTCTGGGTCCTCTGGTGGGCTGGGTGTGGATGAGAGATGTGGAGGGAGGCGAGATTCAAAAGTCTGACTTGGGGTACCAAGGGACCCAAAACCAAAAGCGAGCGAGGTTGGGAGTGTGGATGGGCTGGATGGGCTGGATGGCTGGGGACGGGGACGCGGGCGACGGGGCGTCGGGCAGAGGTTTGTGTGTCTGTCGAGCAAAGAGGTCTGGATGGTGTCGCGTTGCAGATCTGTGGTCCAATGCTTTGCTGGCAGGCGGGCGAGGCTGTGCTCCTTCGCGGAGGAACGGGCTGGCTAGTCACCTAACTGCTAACCTACCAGCCTACTTGGTAGGTCGCCTCTGTCAGGCAGGCCTGACAGAGGGGACTACGATGCCCCATTGGGATCCTCTGTCTCTGTTGATGCCTCAGGGCTTCACTAGTAAGTTAGCACACGTAGTGGGTAGCATGTGGCGACGCTATTATGTACATGGCGCTATAGTCTTGATGCAAAAAGCTTGGGGGCCTACCCGAGATCCATCCTCCCAGCAACTGGAGACACGTGGGGTTTACGAGGCACATCGAGACAAGATACATTATAAACTCGAAGCAGGGCGGAAGATGGTGGAGGATGTAATCGGAAAGAGATGGACGGCACCATTCCTGACGGGGAGCGAAACTAACAGAGTCCCAATGGCTCGGGAAGCTGGGGGGGCTTCAGGTGAGACGAGGGCTCGATGAAGCATTGGATGGGAAGGTCCGAGTCTCCTGGTTGACTTCAGGAACGGGATTTTGTTGGGGGGGCTTGAGAGCGATGGCTGCCACGAGGGCATGGTGGACACGAGACGAGGCGTCGTCACTCCGATTGTCACCACATCACTTTCTTGGCCGGGAAAGACAGATGCCTTTGATGTACCGAGGATTCCCAGTCCGGCCACGGAATTCAGATTGGGAAGAAGTGGACTTGTCCGCAACGTCGTAATCGGTCCCTTCAATGTTCCTCCGCCCCACCACGACACACACCCCTCTTCCCCGTCCAGAATGCAGGAAAAGAGGCAGTGCTTCCTTGCAGGATGCCTGCACTTTTCTCTCTTCTCCCCTTTTACGGACAGCACGGCATGAAAATTCTAGAATTTTCCAGGGTTTGTCAAATCCACTTTTGAGCGAGGGGGGAGGGGGAGGGGGGGTAGGAGACAGAGACAAGGAGAGGAGGGAGCTCAGAAGTAGCGGTGATGGGCATGTGACATGGGAACTTGCTACACTACTCAGGCTGGCGGGCAATTCAAGCCAAACTGGCCAGACTCGGAATGTTGACTTGTTGGTTGTTGGTAGGGGGGCTCCACCAGGCGCAGATAGGCGAGTTGTCAGATCCGAAAGGCCGAGGCGAGGGAAGCGAGGCGAGGCAAGAGCGGGAATGCAGAATTTTGGGCTCGTCTCCCATCTCCCGTCCTCTCTTGGGCACTCTGGCACCTGGGCAGGCTGGATGGGTTTGCGGTGTAGGGGTCCCATCGTCGTCTGTGGGTCGTTGCGTGGGTGCTGGCTCCGAGTGGCTGTTGTTGGGGTGGGGCCCCTTTTGGGACGACAGGGGGTCCGAAAAGAGAACAACACCAGACACACACACACACAGGCTGGACAGGCTGGACAGGCTGGACAGGCAGACAGGCAGACAGGCAGACAGGCGTGGACAGGGTGGACAAGGCGAGCCCGACCAGTTGGACCGCTGACACAACCCGCTCGCGCCACCCCACACCGTCACCAGCCCCATGGCCCGGCTTGTGCCCAGTTTTTGTTTCATGTTTCAGATTCTTCCCGTCGCTGATGCCATGTTTCATGATTGCTCGGTGTCTGCGGCTGTGACTCACCTCGTAAGGTTGTGGGGGTGGGTATGCAGGCTTGACTGATGCGTGCATGCGCCCACTAGTGCAGTCCAGTCGGGTGTGGTGTGCTTGCAAGCTTTGGTCGATGGTTCGTGTGTGTGCCCCCTCCCCCTCCTTCGCTGACGGCGGCGGTGAGTTGGCTGGCCCTGTCTACACTAGTCCAGCATCCAGGCATCAAGGCATCAAGGCATCCTAACACCCTGACAGTGACATCTGCACCCGCGATGGCGGCTGGTCCGAAAGGGGAAATTTGACATTATGCAAAATCTTGGAAAAAGTGGATAGGCGCAGCATCCGACACAACGGGCACACCGCATCATCATCATCATCATCATCATCATCGTCATTCATCACCACCAGCAGCATCGTAATGTTTGCATGTCTGCACTAGTGTGCATTGCGGCAGCTGCGGTCAGTCCTGGTGGCCCTGGCCCATGGCTGACCACAAGGGAGGCAATCTTCTCTGTCCGGATCATGTCCCTGGTCAGGCCTGGCACCTGGCAACCAGACTATTCTTCACTACACTAATAAGATGCAATGCAAGATGGACGCATGGGCCGGGAAATGTGGAGGCTGGGCTGGCGAAGTGTACAACTGTGGAGGGGGGGGGATTCAGAAGAGTCATCGTCCACAGTCGCACTGCATCCCGCATAAATGAACACAAAGGAGGGGGGGGGAATGATGACGGAGCGGCACATGTCGTCAAAATCCACGGACTAGTCCACGGCGCCGGGACGCCGATCGAAGGTTGCAACGCGCGGGGGGACACGTCCAGGCCAGCGCGTGCTGGCTGGCCAATTACGGAGGGGCAGGGCCTGGACAGGCTTGGGCCTGAGCTGGGGTAGCGAGCAGTTCTCGCGTTGGTTCAGATGGGAGAGAGACTGTGCACATGTGGTGTGGTGTGCTGGTGCGCCCCGTCGCCCCCGTTCCGGTGCCGCGGGTGTGATGATCGCTGAGATGATCCGGGAAGATCTTGATTGGGTGGGTTCTGTCTGGGCTGATTGGGCGGGAGGGCGGAGACCACAACCTGTCTTGGTGTATCCATCCTGGCATTCTATCTTGCTTTTGGCTGGCTCTTACCATGGCTCTGACTCTATGCTGCAGGCTGGGTAGTACAGACAGACAGACAGACAGACAGACAGACGGGTAGATTGCTTGGTTGATGATCAAACCACTTGTCTTGCCCGGTGAGGACGAGCCGGTATCGCTACGCGCTTACTAGTAATTCGAGTGCGGCTGTGCAGGAGAAGAGGGTTGAGGTGTGTGTGTGTGTGAGGCCTGAGAGACACGGCCTCTCAGAGATCCGATTTGCTCTGTGGGAGGCGGCCACACACAGACACAGTCTCTGTGGTGCAATTTCCGGAGCCGCCAGACAGCCCAATGGGATCTGTCGACGTCTCCCACCCGTCAGGACCACAGCCGAGCCACCCGACCACCGCGCGCTTCTTTTGCCCTTGCAAATGCTGGCATCAAGCCATCATACACGCGAGATTTGATCTCCCTCGCATTGCCGTGTCATACGCCCTTGGGGGCATTCATGGAGTCAGGCAGGTCGCTTAACCTCAGCTGAACGAGGGTCTCATTAGACGCCCTTGACGACGAGGCGCAGTCAAAGACAGAGACATCTAGTATAGTCTCTAGCCGCCCCCGCCTTTGTGGCCGCCAGAAGTGGTCGTGGTTGGTTACCTAAATAATACATAGTAAGCAAGCGTCTGTCGGCTCTGGCTGTGCCGTTGGCCCTCCCGCAAAAGTGCAGTCAGGTGTTCAATCTAATTAGCCGCCCGAGCAGCCGTGTTGGGCGGTACCTACACCACCTAGGTACCTTGCAAAGGCCCATCCCGTCCCGCGGCTCATCAGCCTCCCGCACAGACAGACAATCAACCCATATTATTATTACACTGCATCTTGACATTGCCATCGCACAGAGGAAATCTCGCGCCTAAAATAGTAGGCGCATGCTCGATTGATCCCCAGGCCCATTCATACGCCAGAGACGTCGTTTCGCTTCCCCGCGGCAGTCGGTGGCCGGCGACAGTGGAAGCAATCCCATCGGCAAGCACACCAGCCGAGGTATGCTTGGTGAGTGCTGAGCTGTACTGCAGTGTTGCGGGAAGGGGGTGGCACTCGATAGTGGACCGGTGGACTTGCATTCTGCTTTATCATACATGCAGTATCAGCAGGGTGGACACTCTGGCGCACTGCGGCCTGACCACGCCTGTGAGACAGAGCCTCAAACTGCCCGGCCACCACATCGGGCTGACTGCCCAGGGGTGGTGAGGGGTGTCTTGGGTGTTCGCCAGGCCCGGAAGCCAGCCTGCCAGCTCGCCAGCTCGCATGTCGTCAGGTCAGCCACCTTAGGAACACAATCTCAGGACCCTTGGCCCTCTCGAGCGAGGGTGGATCTCGGCTCGCCCCCCCCCCCCCATCGTCAGATCGTGATGGAATACGCTGCCGCCGAGTCACGAGCTGGCCAAATTGCCTCATCAGTGCCCGACCATGCAGCCATGTTGCCATGTTGCCATGTTGCCGTCGTGACAAGAGGGGCACGCACGCAGTCCCACTCACTCACTCACTCACCATCAGCTGCAGGACCACCAGAGTGACGCCAGCAGGCCAGCAAGGTCCTCCAGAGAGGGGGGGGCCTATGCCATCAGTCAGCATGTGCCAGCTGGCCTGGTGAGGGGTTGGTTTGGGCTGGTTTGGGGGTGATGATGATGCTGTCTGGCTGTGAGTGCTGGCCGTGGTCGAGCCTGCACGGAAGCTGTCCGCCCTGCTGGCTGCAGAGGTCACGTTCTCGACGTGTTCTCTCCGGTCCTCCTGCGCCCCTCCCCCCAACCCCATCGCGTCTTCTCTGTCCCGGCTGGCCTGGCAACGCGTTCTTGCACGGTCGCCCAGGTGTTCGCCACCCCACGAACCCGCGTCTTGCCGTCTTGCGTCTTCGCGTCTGCATCCGGCCGCGGTGCGTCTGCATATCCCGCACACCCAGGCGAACACCGAGAAAGCCACCGGGTGACCAGCATCTGGGGGCCAGGACGGCCGAGACAGGGTGGGAGAGCTCTCGACCGCTATCTTGGCAGCTCTACAACACTGCCTACCTAGGTATACGACTATGCGGCAGACATAGCCATGCACGCCCGATGGCACCCTCGTGCAGCCCGGAACCCTGTTGCTGCGATGCCTCGGCCTCGCGATCAGCAGAGGTTCCATGGCGTCCCCAGCACTGCACTACACTAGACAAGCAGGCAGGCTAGGTCTTGTTGCTGCTGCCACAGACTGCCATGTGTCTGCACTACTCCGTGACTCATAAACGCCAATGACACCAATGCAGGCCTTTTGGGTGCCCGCCATGCAGTCCCACCGCCGCCAGCCACTCAGCGTCCAGAAAGCCGCATCCGCAGAGCAGACCCCAGGACTTGCTAGCTTAGCTTCCATCCTATTCTTCCCGCGCTCAACGTCGATTTATTCCTCGTGTGGAAGGGAGCTTGGACCAGCCGAGCCGGCAGGGACACCAGCTTGGCCCGCTGCTGGTCTTGCAGTAGTGTAGCACTACTATGTACCTATGTAGGTGCGGTATGTAGCACCTGGCAGGGTTGCTTGTCCGAACTCATCTCGTTCCTCTTCCTTTTCCGCCGCGAGCCGGGGGCCAAGCTTCTTCCAATCCTCACCGCGTCCGCGTGGAGCCATCTGTCGTTTACCGCCTCGCTTCCAGGATCGCAATTTTTTTCAAGCCCAGTCAGGCCTCTGCACTCTACCCCGGCCCCAGGAAGAGGACATTGCTGGCGTCCCCGAGGTACTTCCGTCAAGGACCGCTCCAATATGGCTTGCTCGTGTACTCTTTCGCACCCTCGCGGGTCTCGTGGTCGCCGGCCCAAGACCACCACGCATGGACCGCCAAAGTCGACAACTCTCTGACGAAGCTGGTCACTACTTCTGCCCTACCTCGACGCCGAGTGACATGCGCCGCGATTACGGGCTACCTCAGAGTTCGTGTTTCAGCGTCTTTCCGGGTCTAGTAATCACAGCAGCCGCGCTGCTATCTCGACATTGCCCGAATGGGCAGCTTGGGTAGCCGCAGATACTAGGCCTCGTACCATCGTACCTGTGTCCTCTGTATCCTCCCCCCCCCCGGTCGTCGACTGCTCTGCCGGGCCTGTCACTACGGTGCTCTGGCCATGGGCAAGTCCCGAGTCGCTCCACTCCCGCCTTATACACGCCTCGAGTCGGCTGACGGCGCGTCCGCGTCCATGTACTTCCCAGGTCGGCTCATGGTTCCGGAGCCCTCGACATGGACCGCAAGGCCTGACCTGCTTGTTTTGAACCGCCTCTGGTCGACCGCTCATCTGGGCAGTTCTCTAACGAAGATTTAAACATCTGCCACATCCCCCTCCAACGATGCCGCTTGTTTTGCATCATCTCCCCATCCTTTCTGTCGCATCTACAACTTGTGTTCACTGAGGTCTTTTCCTCGGACTTCACTCCCACCTATCATTCCCCCCCCCCCAAACAATATTCCCTTCGACATCTGTTAGAGAAATAGGCCCAGGCCGGCCGTTTGATACGTGACCTGCCTCTTCGCATCGCTTCGCAGCGACTGAGCCTCATTCGCCTTCAGCATACTCCTTTTGCCCTCTTCAGACTACATCCACACCTACGGAGCGGGTCTCCTGTCACAGACTCATTTTACCCTTTTCTGTTTTTTACAATCCTAATTTTTGTTGTGTGTCTCGACCAGACACACTGACGCCGGTCTGCTCGCCATCATGTCCACGTAAGTTGCTGTGAGCCTATGGCTTGGAGATCAAGGCGGCCGCGGGCGCTGGGTCATCCACAAGCCCATGATCTTCATAGTCAACGTCACTAATTTTGCCCACAGTCTGGCAGGGGATCTTCAATTCGACTTCACGTTTCCGTGTGACCCAACTACACCTCCCAGCTTCGCTTTCGACACTTCCATGTTGGAGATCCCTTTCACCCACAACCATGGCCACTCCGGCCACTCTCGATCAGTCTCGACCGTCTCCAACGGCTCGTCTGTCTACTCCGAGTCATCGCCCTGCGACTCGGTTGTGAGCACCAGCACACGGAGGACCACGCCCTCGCGGTCCCCAATCCGCACGCATGGCCCCATGCTGCTGCCCAAGATCCGCTCCCAGGACCAGAACATTGTGTCGAACGCGGCCCCCCAGCCTCAGCCAAGGCCTTCCAAGCGCGCGAGGACCTCGCCCGCGCCAGCCACAGTGCCTAACAGGAGCGCCTACCGCCCAACACACCAGCGCAGCTACACAAACCCGGAGACCATCAGCTACAACCCCGCCCCGGTCGTGTCTGCTGCCTCGTTCCCATCGACGCTCCCGGAGGAGTACAGCTCGTCAAGCCTCATGTGCTCCCCGGTTATGTTCACAGATGCCGACTTCACTCAGGCATCGACACTGGACAGCCGCGGCCAGCGCGCATCGTCGTGCAACCTTGACGAGGTCACAATTGAGAAGTATGGGTTCCCCACGTACCGCCAGATGCCCGCCTACGTCCCGGCCGCCGGACAGGCTACCACTCAGTCGGGCAGCCCCACACCCACGCCTCAAGCCACTCCGGTCATGATGCCCGTTTCAACGCCTGCGGACCTGACAAGCCTCCCGGCTCCGTCCTCTTACTTCCCATCTTACCAGCAGCCCTATGCATCGCGCGGCTCCTCTCCTATGGCCCCGGCTGCCAGCCTCACACCTGAGCCTCAGCCCATCGAGCAGGTCCAGGTCCTGCAGCCCTCTGCCATGGCACCCACCCCCAGCACAACCCTCCTCAGCTACCTGACCACGCCCAACCCCACGCCCAGCCTGGTCCACTCCATCGCCTTCCCCCTCAGGGATCCTCATATCAAGCACTTCTGGTGGGACGTCAGGCAGGTCCGGCAGTGGACCTCGTTCAACACCTCCACCATCATGTCGCTCGCTGGCGGCGCGGCAAGCAGCCTCCTCACCTGCTCGGTGCCGGAGAGCTTCCTGCCCAACCCAGTGAGCTCGCAGCGCCACCCTGAGACGGAGACGGCGCTGCACTCCATCTACGCCAATTGGTATCTGCCCAAGCTCAACGCCGCCCTTGCCCTGTCCTCCAACCGCCCCGTCCAGCTGAGCGTGCCGTCCAAGTCCGGACCCCACGCCACCAAGGACACGGAGCAGATGTTCGTCGCCACCATGGCGGGCGACGCCAGCTCCGCGGCGGCCATCTTCGGCGGCAAGCCGTCGGCGCGCGTCGTCGGCCTGGTCAAGTCGTTTGACCGCTTCAACACGGGCATGCGCGTCGAGGGCAACGTCAAGAAGGTCGAGTACCTAAAGGGTCTGGCGCACCTGCACCACGTGATGCGCGAGCACGGGTGTCGCTACGGCTTCATCCTGACCGAGATCGAGCTCGTGGTCGTGCGCAACGGCCTCGAGGGCACGCCGCACTTCGGCTTCGTCGAGGTCACGAGCTGCCAGCTCGGCACCTCGGCCACGGACCCCGTCGACCTGACCAAGGACGAGGAGGACGGGAGCAGCAGCATCCCCATGACGGCCTGCCTCGCCCTCTGGGGCCTCTGCATGCTCGCCAGCGACGAGCCCCTCCCCGAGGGACACGCGCCCGCGCGCGCAGAGATTGGCGCCCCCGCCGAGGGCACGCGCAGGAAGGCGCTGCCCCGCGACACCTGGATGCCCCAGCCCCAGCTGGCCGAGAAGAGGGAGGCCAAGCGCAGCCGCGGCTGGGTCTTCCCCGAGGATGCCGTCGGGCGCAAGGAGCTCGGTAAGAGGGGTGTCCGCTACGGCGGTGCCTGCTGAGCGCGACATGGGGCTGGGCCCCTAACCTCGGCAGCGGAGGAGTAAAGGAAGAGATGGAGACGAGAACTATTCTATGACGAGAGAGCGTAAAGGGGTGTGAGACAAAACCCCGCCTCCCTCCTCCCCGTTTTTTGACATGAGGAACCTGTATTTACGAACTTGATGACGAAAACTATAATGATGATGGCATATATGAAATGGAGAAGATGAACATACAACACAACAAGAAAAGTACCTTGGTTTCTCACATGGCTTGCGTGGTTTTTGTTCCTTTTTTGATTTTTCTTGGGCCCTGCTGGCTTCGGGGACTTGGATCATTGGGATAGAGGGATGCATGATTCACAAGGGACTCGCTGGTCTGGTCCTTGCTGGATACGCCTCGCACGATGCCGATTTTAGATTTTTTTGTAATGGGTTTCTTTGGTTGTTTGTCTGTTTGCTTGGAAACAGACAACATGGACAAACAGCGCCCTCGCATTTTGAGTGGTGCTGGCTGGTATTCTAACTAGTAATTCCAAATAATGCTTCCACAATCTCGTTCTCCACCTTCTCAGGTAACTATGACATGCTGCGCATGCTTTCCTGCTCGACGCCTGTGAGAGGGGAAAAGTGAGGCTATAGTGGCTCGCGGTGGAGCCACCCTCTATGGCTCGGCCGTTTGCAGCAGTCTGCTCAGAGGCAGTCGGATATTCGCCTATACCCACAGCCATCATAGCACCCCTATCGTCATTCAAACACCCCCAGCACCTTTGCATAACAACTACTACGAAGTATGTGGCGTTAGATTGGTGAGTATGCGACTTAATAATGAGCCGGGCTGACGGATTATTCTGGAACATTGTGTTCTAAGTACCATCTGACCCCCACTAGTGGAACACCCCTACCAGTGGAACGAGGAGCCACATACAAACTGCCCAAACTCACAATGCACATAAAATACTCAATACTTAGTGTTAAGAGTTAATTTATATGGCAAATTAAAGCTTAGAAAATAGCTAATCTATATATATAGCTAGCCACTTAATTCTACATCTAGATCTTATAACAATTAATACTAAAATATTCTCCTCATCCTTATTACCTAATCCCTTATTACTAAAGCTTTTAAATACTTCTTTATTAATAAGTATATCTTCTAAAGCCTAAAACTCCTCTTTAAGGTCTTTAATAAACCCTCCTTAGCTTAATATCTTATTAAAATTAGGGATAATATAGTATTTCTTCATATCCCTTTAAGCATTATTATAAGCCTTAAGCTTAATATTTTCTTACTTTAAGAAGGCTATTCTAACCTATATTTCCATAAAGATATTAGTAATATTCCTAGCTTACTATCTTTATGCTAGGCTAGTATTTTAAGCTAATTTCAATATATAATTCCTTATAATAAGGTCCTTATTACTAGCATTTTTAGGTAAGGCTTTAGCTATATGTAAGGGTTATGAATATAAGCAGAGTAAATAGGTATATGCAGCGGCTGAGTGATGAAATAGTAGTGTGTGAGTGCTGTATTCCTGGGGAGATAGATATAACTGAACTTGCCCTTCCCCCTCCTCCCTCTATCTATTCCTTCTTGCCCCCTTCTTATATAAGAATCCCTCCTTATTACTTCGCTACTTTAAAGCTGCTTATAACTTACGCCTTTATAGTAGGCCTCTTTAGTATAGTCTTAGGGTGAAACCTTTAATATATAATCTTCCTTAGTACTATTTGGGCTACTTATTATATGCTACTTGCTTCTTTATAGCGCCCTTATAGGGCCTTTAAGTGCTTTAGCTTAGGGTAGCATACTAGATCCTAATAGATTGCCCCTCCTTTTAAGCTTCTAATTTAGGAGTTTAGCTTGTAGGAGATATATTCTTATAGCACTTTTATAGTAAAGTTATTGTAAGCCCCTTCCTAGGGGCATATTGCAGGTTAATAGCCTCATACTATTATTCCTAGTACCCTATTGAATGGGTATTATATTACTGCTATAGGTTAGGAGGGCGGATAATGATTGTATAATAGTAGGTCCTCTAGTTAGTTTGAGAAGCATTAGTATAGTATCCTAAATAGAGGGCTCCTTATTATGCCCCATCTTATTGTAATTATATAAATGGATATTATAATGCTTATTATATAAATGGCATCTTATTTATACTGATAATACTTCCTTATATTTATTTAGTTCCTATAGCCTACTTATCTTTCCTTCTTTCTTTATTTTCTTCCTTATGCGCTCTTAAATCCATAAGTATATCCTTTAGTTGGTAAGCAATAGAATAACTTACTAATGCTATATAGTACCTGCGCCTATGCCTGTACCTGAACCTGTATAGTAAGTATCTTGCCTGATGGTATTGTGCTGCAGTTGCTTGGGGAGTAGGGTGGGAGACCCTAAAAATAACCCTCTAATTTTCTTTAAGAATTAAGAAGTTCTACACCTTAGGCGCCCGTTTTACGGCCTTATTGCCCCTATATTATTTATTCTTTATATTCCTATATTGGTAATTCATTATAGAAGTTTATATATAGCTCCTATATATTATCTTTACTATTTTATCCCTTTTATTAGATTAAGTATTATTACTGGCTTAGTGATCCCCAGTATTCTAGTATAGCTTCTACCTTAAATTTATGTTCCTTAAATATATTGTTTTTTTGGTTATAGCTCAAGCTCTTCTCCTTTATAGCTCCTATATAGCTTTAATGCTATAATTAATATCATATTATATATTTAGTATTGCTTAGGTAGCTCTAGCTAGTATATTAGGCTATATTAGCTTATTATTTCTGCCATTTTAAATGGGCTTAGGTACTTTATAGTGAGTTTACTACTCTTATACTTTTATTATAAGTACTTAATGAATATTATTACTAGTTTTTCTTTTTTAAATTTCTTATTAATATAATAGTAGTTATACTATCTTATATAGTTTATATTTATATTATATAGGTATTATATAATCTTTATATATTTATCTTTAAGATCCTAACCCCTTTTATCTGCTCTTAGAATGTTATTTAGTAGTAGTGCTGGTATATTTATGGGTAGTTTAAGGTAATATTGGAAGAGTATAAAAGAGGATATAGTTTTAATAGCTGAGTATACTGTATTATTATATTCGAATTATGTATTAGGGAGGAGCTATATTTAACCTACTTATATAATTCTCTTATATGCCTATAGGTAGTGCTCTAGATTTTAGTTTTACCTCTTAATTTGCCTATTTATTTAAGGATGAAAAGCAGTACTTAGGTGCTACTTTATAGCTAAAATAGTGTAGAGCTATGCCTAAAAGTAACTTGTAAATAGGCTTCCTCAGTCTAAGATAATCCTATTAGGAGATTAGCAAGACTACTGCTTATAAGTTAAGTTAAGCTAATTCTTCTTAATAAGCAGCCTTAAGAATATTAAAATATTAATTGTTTACTAGCTATAACTTATAAGAAATATATACTAAAAGGAAGTATAAAAAACATTACTAGTACTCCTTAATAAATTCTACTTACCTAAATATTATTAATAAATAAACCTTTGATATAATAATTAAAGAAATTTAAATACTAAAGTATAGCTTTTATAGCTATTTAAAATTAGTAAAACTACTTACGAATTATTATCTCTTTAGATTTTATTTATTTAAGGTAAAAAATATTATAAAGCTATTCTGATGAATTTTGTGCTATAAAATAGCATTCAGTTCAGCGTGTGTGTGTTTCGGCAGGGTCGCAGTATGGTGCTCTGAGGCGAATTGGGACAATTGACAATGGTCTGGACAACTTTGTATTGAATTAAGTTGGGCTTCTGTAAGCCCTCCTTATATACCCTCCGACATCATCTCACCCGCAGGCACGCTGCGGTAGGCTCTAGTGCAAATTTGCAAATGCCGGAAAATTCACCCTTTCAACACACCATCTTTAGTTCTAAGCAACCAGCCAACCATAGCCCTAGCAATACCTAAATTAAGTATATATAAACTTCAAAAATCAAGCTATCTAATAAACTAAGTTACATACTATTTGGACAAGAGATAAGGGTAATGCAGAGGTCTGAAATTAAGGTGCAAATGCAGACCAAAATAATTAACTCACGGCCACCAAACTCATTTTGCATCGCGCACGCACTAGGCGTACTTAGCGAAAAAATCACCTAACTCGCAAGTCTAGGGTAACTCCTTGCAAGAAGTCTAGGTTAACTGCTTGCACGAAGTCTAGGGTAACTCCTTGCACGAAGTCTAGGGTAACTCCTTGCACGAAGTGCTAACGCCCTGCTGAGCGGTTCCGTTTAACATAAGTAGAAATAATTTTAGACTTAAGATAATATTAGGGAATAATGGAATACCTTATTAAATCGAAAGGCTATAATTTAAGTAAAAATATATAGAAACTAAAGGAAAACCTAATATACTATAAAAACAAACTCAGATAATTCCATACCTAATGTACTGCAGAATAGCTATAAGCTTAACAACCTTGTTCAGCTAAACACAAGAATCTACTAGACTTACTAAATAACTTAAAAAACCCAACCAGTTAAAACTTTAAGTACCAGATAAGCTACCTATAAGCATATTTCCCTCCAACCCAACATCTAGCAACTTTAGCCAATTAGTACTCTTATCTACTATTATATTCTAATTAAAAACCCCTACCTCACCCTTAGAATATAACTATGCCTCTTATGCTACCATTCTACCAGCTTTCTCTATAGAGCAACAATATATAACCTCAATGTATTACTTAGTAATCTATACACGCTTAATTCTAGCCCCCTCCTTTTCTATATAATTAAACTCCTTTATAGAATCTAAGCCTTAGTAAATAGCCTAATATATCTTTCTTAACTATATCTTCTTCCATTTCTATAGATACTCTAGCTTAATAATAAAATCTTAAAGATACTCCTCCTTCTTAATCTAGTTCTCTAGCCTCTTATACTAAACAGAGATTTTTTTTTAAATATCTATAGGAGAAGGACCTAAGATATTATATAATAAGAAACTTAAATAAACACACTTAGTATAATGGGAAGAATTGAATAGTAAAACTTAATATAACTCTATACTATAGTTTTTATATAAGAATAAGAAGGCATTTTAATATAGTTTTAATAAATAGCCCTAAGGAGTGTATTATAATTAATAGTTAACTTAGGTCTTAGATAAGCTTTAGATATATAAGAATTTCTAACTTTATTTAAAATAATGGATTAAGAAGACGTAAATGAAAATATAATAAATAGAAATAACTTATAAAGTACTTTTAAGGATAAAAGTATAAGAAGAGAGATAGTATTATAAACTAATATGATAGCACCCTAAGGACCTATTCTTAGACTAGTGAAACAAAAGCTATAATGCAACCCTGTAAGTACTAATGGAGTTAGCAGGACTCTAGGGTTAGGGTCTAGGACCTACTAATAACCAGAATATATTAACTATATCCATAGTTTATATATTCTACTATAGTAACTATAAATATAGGTAATATAGTTACCTAAAGAGTTAGAGTATATATATAAATATAGTTATTACTATAGTAGATAGCTTTTATAGAATAGACTCTTTAGTTATTAATCTAAGTACTTTGTTCTCCTAACTGGATAGCCTTATAGTTTCTAATTATATCCTCTTCGTGAATAGTGTTTTTGTATACTGCAACTCAGTTACATGCTGCCTCTGCGCCGCTCTGCTAACATAAATCCTATAGATTACCTATTGAACCCCATAAAGGTTTGGTGTAATTATTACAGTATGCCGCTTGGTTACTAATTATAAGTATTAGAAATACTTAAGCCCTATTTAACAATAACTTCTTAGAAAAATCCTTAAAGCATATAATAAGAAAGAGATAGAGTTAGTGATAACCTTATGAAAAAATGAGTAGCTATAGAATTAAATTAAAGCTAGTAGAAAGCTTAAAAGGAAGAAGGTCATAATTAACCCAAATGCAGCTTTTGCTGATATTAAGGCTATTCGGAAGGCTAAAATTAAGGCCGGCGAGGTATCATCTGATAGCAATATGTTTAATGATTCCTTAATACCAATAAGAGAGGGATCGGTCATCATTATAGCGGGCAATTGAAGTTGGGAATAGTGGCATTGTTGATGAGGAAGGGGGGCCGGAACAGGGGGGGGGCCGAATGTGGGCCACCCACGTTACATGATTTAACTTTAATATTCTTAAAGGAAATAATCACGATTTATAAATATGAATACTATAGCATATAACTATATACTCTTAAATTTAACTTTTATAAAGGTGCTTTAATACTTGAATAAGCTTAGTTAATTAAGATTTGTAGTGAGATAATTTCAAACGCATGTGTATAAATAACGGGCTGAATAGCAAGCCCTTCTCCTAGTATCTTGTTCCCTGACCAAGAGCCTCTTGGCAGGCTGTAAAGCCTCTACAAGTCCATGTTCGACACGATCACCCTGCTGACTGATCCGCTACTCTTGTTACCCTTAAATTTGTACCAAGACCTGGCGCCAGTGCAAAAGCCTGCCTTTGCCGTCCATCTGAACGTTATATGTAACATCTCTTGGGGTAATCTGCTTCAACCCCAAGTATCAGTCCTCGAATTACCTAGCTATTAATGATATTGTGCCCCGGAACACCTCGCTTGTCCATTTAGCCTTCCACGCAATTATCCTTAGTCACAAGTGACGGGCCATACCATCAAGCCATGACGTCCCCCATCAGGGCCTGGGCCTCTGGTCCCTGCTGCTGCCATACTCGTGGTCACCAGGCAGCTCCACGGGCACCTCCCCGTCGTTGCCCATCTCATTCGCACGGTCGTTCCCCGGTGCCTCGGCCACGTCCGGCATGGATTGCAGTTCGTGTGACGGCTGATGCGACTCGAGCATGTTGATGAGATGCCCCTTGTCGTCCTCTTCCTCCTTCCTCCTGGCCCCGGCTGCATCTCTTACGCCCGATTCCTCTATCTCTCTCCTCTTCCTCTCCCGTTGCCTAGGCCGGAACCAGAAGAAGTAGGCTGACACTGCTGCGATGATCCCTAGGCCACAGACGCTGCCGACCACTGCCCCTGCTATGGCGCCACCTGAGATGCGGTCAGAGGTTGCGACGGACACAGCCGACGCCGAAGCTGTGGACGATGCTGAAGCTCCTGACGATGCTGAAGCTGTCGGGGATGCCGGTGGCGATGCCGAGGTCGACGAGGAGCCATCAGGCGAGGTGCACATGTCTATGCTGTAGTAGACCCATGATGCGTTGTAGCAGTTCGAGATATACCCTATCTCCGCCTCGCCCGAGCATATGTCGGACGTCGTGTCTTTCAGATAGATGGTTGCTGGGGGTACCGGTCAGCAAGCGCAACAGCCCGTCTGCGAACCGGCCAGGCACCGGGGACCGCAAGGCCCTCGTGATGGAGGGCCTGTCTGGAGGAAGAGGACGTACGGTTACAGCCTGCATCGAGGGCCGTGAACATAAAAGACTGAACGTCCGCATTAGCCGCCCCCGCGATGTTGGTACACAGGCCATCCGGATAGCCGTTATTCCCAGCGAGCCTGGTCAGTGGCACCTGGCATTTCGCATCCGCAAAAGTAGCCAGCGTCGACGCGGCGACGCTGGCGCCGCTGCAGAAGAGCAGGCACAATGCGGTGCGCAGTTGTGACGGCATTTTGAGACGCAGGTGATGTGGGGTTAAGCCCTAGGCTAGTACCTAGATGTGCTTAGGGCAAGGCGCTCTGATTCTTCATTGAAAGAAGAGGACTGTCGAGGAAGAAAGGGAGGCCGGAGAGAAGATAAGCAAGGCACGGTTCGTACTGGGGGCGGAGGAAGGTGGCGGGCTTTGCCCTGCGAGGGGCTGCCGGGGTCCGCAGGAGATGATCCTTGGCCTGCATGTACGGTTGTGACTGAATGGTGTAATTCCGACCTCGCCCGACCATCGTCTGCTACCCAAGACCCTCTGCCTGTCGCCTGAGGTGTGCCATGTGTCTCGCGCTGCGGCAACGCAGGCAGGACAGGCCATCTCTGTGCTCTTGTCCCCGCGTCCAGATCGCAGCGGCGAGGTGCCAACCGAGCCGAGGGATGTACACGACTCGGTACTGCGTAAGGCAAATCTCGTGGATTATTCACGCCGGCAAGCCAGTCTGCAGGATTGTGGGGCGTCGCAGAACCCCAGTCCCTGGTGTTACGAGGGCACCTGTGCTGGGGATATAGTGTACACTACTGATATCCCTGACGAGCGAGTCTCGCCGCGGCCTAGTCGCTCAGCTCTCTGTGAAGGGTCCTGCAGGCTCATTTGGGACCGACGAATGAGAGGCTGGCCACGATGGCCTGCATGGCGCAACACCATGCCAAATCCCCAAAATCTCCCCGGCTCTTGGCGGAAGAGAAGGCCCCCTTTTGCGCTGGCGGGGCCCGCCCGCGACCGGCAGAGACGTGTGGGACGGCGCAGCTTGCTTTTCCTCTGGGGCCCAACACGGATTATCCGGACCCTTGTGCTTGAGGCTCAAATGGCGCGTTGACGTCGGCCTCGAGACGCGCGGCGCGACGGCTGCTGTCGTTTCCTGGCATGCTTCCGCCTGGTCTCTTCGCACTAGGCAGGCAGCGGCCGCTAGACATGGCGGCCCGCTGTGTCGTAAATGCCGGTACTGAGGCCCCAGGGCTGCTGATGGCCTGTCTTCCTCCCGTGCCTGTAAGCATCTTTGGCTTATATGCTTGACTGCGATGTTGCGGTGCTCTCCGCCCCCAAAAGCCAGATGGATGCGCATGGTAAGGGGCATACGTGCGAGCACCTTGATGTGTGTCAGAGAGATTAGATCGCGGCATCATCATGCGCTGACAGTGACGACCTCCCCAGTGCGATATTTGTACAAGATACGTTATCGTTGTCTGGGGGCTGAGGCGTACCCTTGGATAAAAAAGCAGCAATAGGCTGAGGACCCCATACCCTGTCTGTTCTAGTTCCTACGGAGGTCCCCCCCCCCCGGACGTGCTTGAATTAAGCCTTTCAATACTTGCATCTCTGGCACACTTGGTAGGGTCTCCGTTGAGCTGGATAAAGGCTTCTCCAACGAAAAGAGTAGCTCCAACCGTGTTTTCTAGCGGCTCAAGCAGCCTTCCCCACGCATGATCATGACCGAAGGATGCAGCCAACGCCAGAGCTGCACGAGGCCCGCTGCCCGGCACAGTGGGAGGTTTGCAATGTCGAATGGGGTGCCACACGATCCATGGAAAGGATGGCACCCTCAACTGTCATATTTTTATATTTTATTTCAGACCCTTATTTGGGCTTGTACTGCCGAACTTCTCTGACTACGGGGGGTAACCGGGCTGAATTTAGAGCGGGTGCCAAGGCCCACACGGACATCGAGAAGCAAGGTGATTGGAATTCATTCAATGGACTAGACAAAGTTCGGAGGCTTGACCAATGCTAAATGACATGTACCAAGATAGAAACTAGGAGGGATTGGAAGGGTGAAATGTAGCGAGGAGACACCAACCGACCTCCCAAGGGGGCTGCAAGAAACATTTCAAGACACATCAATCTCAACGTGCAGACCACAACTCTCCTAAAGCAGCGCGTGTGGCAAGGGGAAGCAAGGAACATTTGTAAGGTCGTGAGCTCGTGATTCTCTTCGGCAGGGCGCAGAGTTCCAGCAAGACAGTGCGAGAAACTGGTCGTAAAACCCGCCACGCCCCCTGGGTCTTCACATCGTCTTCCTCTGGCAACTGCCTTTGTTTGTGTGGCGCTTCAGGCGGTCCTTCCTGTCGCACACAAAGTCACAATCTTTGCACTTGAATCCCATCTTCTTCCTGGAGAGGTAGGAGAACTCGGGGTTCTCCTTGTCTAGCTGTCGGTGGTGTACGAGGATATGTCGGTCACGCTCTTTATTTTGAGGAAACCTCTTTTGGCAGGACTCGCGCGGGCAGGGTATAGGGAGATCGTGAGTCCGGCCTTTGGTTTATTAGCTGTCCGTCACAGATTTGGTATTCTGGATATCCGGATAGAGCTTGGGATAGAAAGAGAAACCTATAGCACGCACGGTGTTTCCTATCGCTGACGGTTAGCAACAGCAAGTGAGATCGTAGGAGAAGGTCTTGCGTGTTGCCTTTGCGAGTGGGAGCTCAACGTTAACTCACCTGTATGCCTCCTTCGTAAATTTCTTTTGGCAATCGCCGCAAGTATACAAGTCGGCGGATGAGACTACAGTGGGTGAATTCGTGCTCCCTGAACTGGGTGGCTGGGTTGTTGGGATGTTATTAGTGGTAGCGGTGGAGGTTAAGAAGTTATTTTCATTATCCAGAAGCGGAGCAGCTGGGTTAGAGGCCTGTACAGGGCCGGGGCCCTCCAAAATTGGCATTTCCGCGTTTGCGTGGAGGGGTAAAGTATTGATGAACGCCGCTTGGTCCTGGTGCTGGAAATCGTCGCCGGTGCCTTGGCTTGTGTGAGGGGACTATGCCCCCTCAGCCAGAACACCACGAGACAAATTGATAACACCAGTGTTCAAATATTGCGCATCCGCGGAATGTCTCGGGCCATCGAGACCCGTGCAAAGCTCCGGCTGTTGGTTATCAAAGATACCAGTCCCACCAGAAGCGGCCTGGCCCCCTATTAATTGAGGGTTAATACAAGGTCCTTCGGGGAACCCTCGCGATGCCGGGAACCCTCCGGAGTCGTCAGATCCATTAATCATGGGATCATGGTAAGTGATATGATGTGCGCCATGGCCTGTGCCATGAGCACGTCGGCTGGGCCTGTCCCGGTTGCGATTGGACGCCATCCGGGCTCGAAATGCAACAGTCCAGCCCTGGGCAGAGACCACATCTACGGCTGTCATTGCTTGTGAGTCTAGAACTCACAAGTGCTGTCATTGGATTTGGACCGGGCCTTTACATACTGTGTCAGCGCTTGGGAATGTTCCTGGAGCAGGCTAGAGACAAATTTCCGCGGTCTACCCAGTCAGTTTCCACAGCAAGCGTTCGCGTGGACCTTGGAGACTTACAAGCCCCCTAGATACGCCCACTGGTTCAATCCACGCGCGTGAGCAGGTGCTGGAGAGCACACTCGCAAGCTCGTAATGCAGGATGAGGTTACTCTTGGGCACAGTGAGAGTTTGGAGGAAGGGGTCTGAGCCGAAAGGATTCAGGGAAACAAGAGTGGAGCCATCCACGAGGAAACGCCTGGGTGGTTGTGCATGTTTAACCATCAGCGTCTTCATGGTGGCTCCAGTTCCGATGCGGGAGGCCTACCTATGCACGCAGTCAGCACTCATATCGCAGGCGCTCCATGGAAATCTGTCGCTTTCGATGCACGCCGGCTGCCTATGGTCTGAGAGCTGTTCGGTCTTGCGTGTGTGGTTGGATGACTTGCACTGCCTCAGTAGGCCTCAAGCATTGGGGCCGACGAGGCAGACTCAGATAATTGTGTGGAACCAACACCAAGGGAAAGAGGAGGTGATACTAACCCCGGTCTTGGGCTGAAAGATGCTCAGATGTACCAATAGAAACGCCCCGCGGTAGGCCTCACGCATGCAGGTGCCTCGGTGAGTGTGTGTGTGTGGGTGATTGGGGCCCCACTGGCTACTTAGTCATCCAGTAAGACCCACTCGCCCACACCCTCTAGTACTTAAGACCTTCTTCCTCGAACCCCTCCAACCCTTCCCCATACATAGAAGGTAGCGCCGACTTAAACTTAATTGACATATTAAGGACAGCTGCCTTGTCTCTGTATCCCCTCTCGTGACTCTCTTCTTCGTGATGCCCTCTTCGTGAGGCCCTCTTCTTCGTGAGGCCCTCTTCTTCGTGAGGCCCTCTTCTTCGTGAGGCCCTCTTTATTAGGGCCCTCTTCATTAGGCCTTATTCGTTGAGGTCCGTTGAGGCCCTCTTCGTCAGGCCCTCTTCACTATCGCCCTCTTTGCTGCCGCCTTTTTCGCTGGGGCCCCTTTACCTAAAGTACGTAAGCTTCGATTTACTTCCTGCTCTGCTGATTCCTTGGCCGCTAGAGATTGATGATTAGTCTAGGGCTGGCAATTCTACTAGCGGCCCACGGTCTATTTTACCATACCACTTTCTGATAATATCACTGAACCGTCTCGGACATCAGACATGCCCTACATACAAGGTGAGAGTGCTGGAGTGACCCAGTCGGGAATAAGAAGTGATATTGATTCTCAGCAGGAAGTTGTGCATCCCCCGAGAGTGCTCTCGTGCCCTTGGGGAAGCTTCAGAGGCGGTTTTATGAGCCACTTGTTCTGTTGCTTGCCCTCACTCAGGCATGTATGCACAACTATGCCAATAGGACTCCGGAACCGGCAAATGAAGTCCCATCTCACTCATCGGAAGATATGTTCAAAGACTATGTCAACAAGTTGTGTCAGATTTGTGTCAACAAGCCTGGTGGTGGTACCGTGACAGCGATTTCCGTACTCCAATATCCAGACCATATACAATAGTAAGCGAGGCCATCTGCTTATTCTTTGGTCCTGGCCTCTGCGCATCCCTCGGGCTACACTGCGTCCAATATTGCTCCGATCTTTCCTGCAACCTCGCATTGTTCGGGGAAAGCCAGGGGGGCTGATGAGGTTGCTAGTCGCTTTGCGTCAAATCAGCGGTCCGAGAACAACCTCGAGAAAGTGAAGAGTCATCTTGATAAAATCCTCGAGGACCTGAAAGGGTACACTGCGCAAACTTCAAAAACTCTCTTGGCTTGCATCTTGAAGAAAATTGTTGCTTTCAACCGACCCAGACTACAAGTTTATGTCAGGCACCTCTCTCAAAAAATCCCGCTGTGTCTAGAGGCGGCCAAGGTTCCAACGGATTTATCTGACAAGCTTAAGTTGCTTGAGGACTTGGCTCTGAAGGCAGACGACCGAGACCTCGAGGAGCATAAATGTAAGCAAACTCCCTAGGACCTTGGTAAGCAAGGATGAGACTGACTCTTGCAAAGTCTTCAAAGCTTGTGTGAGCCTTATGCTGTTCATCAAGGACTTCACCAAGTCTCCCCTGTACCAAAAGCTACGAGAGAAGGCGGGTGCGGCCAGTGGGGAGCTGTCGCCATGGGCTGAGCTACGCCACAGCGCCGGGAGGCTCCTGTCGTATTTCCAAGCCTCCAAAACCCTCATTGAAGCTCGAAAGAAATGGGAATGTCTGTTCCATGACTTTGAGGTAGACTTTGTCTACTCATCAAAACCAATCAGCAACCCCGTCAACTGCAAGAAGGTCAACGCAGGGGCCATTATCGGCCGCATGACGGGGGACGAGACCGAGATACGTAAAAACAGGGCCCACGCCGAGACACTACAGAAGTTCAACCTCGATTCGAAAATTCAGGAACAGGCCGGAAAATCCTCATTCAAGCCAGTAGTCCATGCCGAGGTCCTTGTACACCAGTCCATCATCGAAGAGTCCAGCCCAAACATCCCGCACCAGTCCCAGTTCTTCGAAGGGTACAAGTACATCGGGTCCAGCAAGCCGACGTGCCGCCTCTGCGACTACTACTTCGACGCCTCCACCACCGGCTTCGACGTCCGCAAGACGCATGGCAACCTCTATATCAACTGGCGTGCCCCGGACGTTTATTCTCACCAGGGCGATGTGGCGGCCAAGCAGAGGAAACAGGTCCTGATGCGTGTGCTAGAGAGGGTCCGCGACGACGCCTTTCGCACGCTGGCCGAGAAGGTCCCGGAGAGGAAGACCCATGACTCCAACACGGACCCGACTTTCCCTGCGCGGAACCACGGCACCAGTATAGGCTTTGATGGGGGATGGGGTGACGCAGACCTGGAAGATGTGTCCTCGGCCATGGGCCAGCTAGATGTGAGCGAGTCCTCTGGGGAGGACAGGGAAGCCCAAACCGAGACACCACCATGCAGAGCTGCTTCAGGCTTTGATGGGGACGACGATGACGGCGGGGCCCGGCTTTGGTGAGGCACAGGTACGCAGTGGACTGGCAGGCAGTTGAGAGACATGAAGCATACGAAAGGTGGTTTCGCGTTGGCACTTTAGCAAGTGTGTTGTTGCTCGTTCGACTTGAGGCCAGGAGCCCACAACACCCATCTAGCCCTCATTTAAAGCAAGTCCAGGGTGTCAAGCTGTGTGCACCCACTATGATGTCTCCGGAGTGGCCAGCTGGAAACAGTATTTCAAAACACAATACGTGTTAGAGACGAACATAAGCTAACCACTATCCACAGCTCGTCAGGTCGCGGCTCTCGCGCATCGTCTAGATGCATGCAGACATATGGAACCTCCAGATGACAGCTCTGAGCGGACCAGTCACCAAATCATGTGCGTACGAGCACACAACGTTTCGAAAAATTGATAGTTGTGGCTTTCTCATGGCACGCAGTAGAGGGCGAAGCGCGCTGAGTTTCCGGCACCGCCATTGCCTCTTTGAAACCTACAGGCACTGCCGCCATTCGCGCTCCACACGCCCCATAGCTATTTGCTATTTGCTCTGATGGCCTACCTATTTACCATGCATGAACCTTGCGTCGTTTAGAGGATATACTTACACAGGTATACATCACTGGACGGAACAACACCCGGGCGCCTGTTAGAGAAGACGGACATTGGTCTCGGAGAATCCGGTGGTTGAAAGTAACGCGACGTACATATTCTGTCACCTCCATCCTCCCTTGAGAGGAGTTGTCCAGTCTAGGAATTCGGGTAGCCACTTGGCATACCAGCCATCCTAGACCGTCAAATTGTTTGGACGCAATGTGAAATATGCACAGCACACAAGTCGCAGCTCTTGGCTCACGTCGCCTGTCCGGGCTGGAGGCACGCCATCAGGCGGTTGGTGTCTCTCCACGCTTGCCCCCAAAAGTAAGACTTGCTCTGAGAGCACTGCCAAGTCACACCGAACTGTGTTCTCCACAAAACTACAGCACGACTCGAGAATGCACCGAGACAGACCGTTGTGCATACTCGTGTTTTCAATCAAGGCCGCGTGTGGCGATTATCCCACGCTGAGCGGGAATCGGAGAGTGAGTAGGAATCTATACACCGATACTTTGGCTAAAAAAAAAACCAATCTCCTAATCGGCTTGATCCGAGTCGATCGGTGAGATCTGCGCCCATCAATGGAAAACAGGCATGCGGTCCAGAATAAACCACACACCAGGTGGGAACGAGACTGCCTCTGCGACCCGGATGGTCAGGATGGTGTTTGGAGCAACCAGCTCACCTGCATGATGCCCCTCACACACAGGTTGCGGATCCGCCGGCCGCATTGCATCTCAGTACCGCCGAGGCACGGCCACGAGCAGGATGCTCCTCCCATGATGGCTCCACTACCGTCTCTGAGTGGATATCGGCCCTTTCCTTCGTCGTCGAGTCGCGCAGCCCAGGCCAGGGCACATGCCAGTCGACGCTCACTTGGTTTGATCCTCCGGACTGTCGCTCCTATTTATGCAGGCCCATAGAATCTTGGGGCCGGTCGCGTGAGGAAGGTTCTGTGCGGACACCAGAGGCTGGTGGTAGCGATGGTGGGTGCTGATATCTCGCTAGGCATGTGAGAGGTGACCACTCGCTTGTTGACTCACACCAAAGGATGAAGGCCCCAACAAAGCATGCTCGGATGAGACGGCCTCGTCAGAATCGCTCTTTTTGGAAGGCACTGGAGATCCGCAGTGACTCCTCTGAGCGGCTCTCATCGTTCAGTGTCGGCTCGGCCTGTGAATACATGCCCCCGGTGTGTAGGTCTAGGTATCGAGTCTCACCTCGGGACGCCGGTAGTGACTGAGGTAGCAACTTGGCGTGCTGTGTATGTGTGTGGTTGACCTGATTGCCTGACCGTTTGTGGTGACATTTCCCATGCCTAAGGCCCTTTTGGCCCGTGCACAATGTTGAAGCCACCTCTCATCTGGCCGCAGCGGCCCGCCGTCAACCAACCAACGTCAGCGCCGTCTTGGTTGGATGTAGTCAACCTTGCAACTTACACGTCTCCGGTCTGGTCGTGCACCCAACAAGTGTCCATCTCGCAAACTTCATGTGAGCCAGAACAGTGCTTAGCGGCATGATGCGCCGTCTCAACCTCGTTCTCCTAGCCAGCCTGCAGCTGTGCAGAGCTCGGCAGCCCGGATTCAGCATCCACGATGACATGCTGGCTTATCCCCAGGTAAACAAGCCGTTGCTATCCCCTGGTCGCTCTCCCATCGGCGCGCGCTCGCATGCTGATCCTCAGCTGCACAGTTTGAAGTCGTCTTCCCAGATAGCATAATACTCGACAACGACGCACAACGGATCATAGAATCATCAAGATCCGCGCAGACCACCTATACTGCCGATTTCTCCTCGCAGACCGAACTCACCAGCCAGACCCGCGAGTCCGCGGCGGCAGACGCCGGTCGTGATGGCGATCCGGAGGACGGCATGCCTGAAGTCTCCGAGGAGTTCGAAATAATCAATATTCCGCCATCGAGGTTTCTCTGTTCGGTCCCCGTCCTCGCGCCACCGCCCGCCCCCAACCAGACGGCGACAGACCTGGCAAAGGCAGAAGAGGCGCGCGAGCTTGCCCGGGCGAACACGCGAGGGTGGGAGCTCATGAGCGACCTTGAGAACCAGTGCCTCTACTTTGTGTCAGGCTGGTGGAGTTACAAGTTTTGCTACGGCCAGGATATCGTCCAGTTCCATGCGCTCCCAACCAACATAAAAGGCGGCCTTCCGGCACGAGACCCACATAGCCAGGAGTACGTCCTGGGCAGGGTGCAACAACCCCCCAGCACCAAGAAGAATAGGAAGCAGACCAAGGAGCTACAGACGGACACGGATGGCCAGCAGGCCGACTTCAAGCCTCCTCCACACAGCGAGCTGCAGGTCAAGGGCGACCAGCGCTACCTAGTCCAGCGCATGGCGGGTGGCACAGTTTGCGATCTCACGGAACGGGAGAGGACCATCGAGGTCCAGTACCACTGCAACCCGGGGTCGACGGTCGACCGCATCGGGTGGATCAAGGAGATTACCACATGTTCTTACCTCATGCTAGTTCACACGCCTCGCCTGTGCGAGGATGTAGCATTCCTACCACCAAAGGAGACTCACGCCCACCCCATCAGCTGTCAGCGCATCTTCGATTCTGAAGATGAGGTCAACGCCTGGCGGCTGCGCAACAGCATCGAGGCCGCAGAGGCCGCGGGGACCATCCAAGGCCAGCAGGAGGAGGAGGGGGAGGAGGGGGCCGGCGAGAGCGAAGACGCTACGAGGAGACAGCCGGAGGCGCAGAACAAGAACAAGTTCAGCGGCATGGAGATAGGCGGCATCGTTATCGGCGGTAAGGAGCTCCATGGCACGGACGACGGCCAGCCTCCGCCAAAGTTGAAGCCGCCGCGAGGATTCGTTGCGGGAAAGGGGGCGTCGGCCAAACCACTGATCGAGACGCTTGCCAGAGCTCTGAGCAAGGCGGATGGCGGGCAGGTGGAGATGATGACGGACGAAGGGCTCGAGAAGCGGAACCTGGATCCGGACACGATAGAGAAGTTCCGCAAGGAGCTGGAGCAGATCGCGGGAGACAACGCCTGGACACTCGAGGTGGTCGAGATACCAGGAGAGGCGCCAGAGATACGGGGCATTGTGGACGACGGGGAAGGAGACGGCGAGGACGAAGGCGAGGGTAGAGCCTCGGGCGGAGACGGAGACGGAGGCGAAGGCGAGGGAAGTGAAGAGAAGTTCTTCAAGGAGGAACTATGAGGTCTGTCATGTAGAACACAGTACAGCACAGCACAGTACAGCAACAACATTATTTATCACGCCATGGCCGGAAATACAACAAGGCCGGTCTGTCTGCACCTGCGCAGGTCCGGCCGAGCCAAGCCAGAAGACAAGTCAAATTCGACGGCCCAAGCAGCCCAAATGCCTTGGGGCAGGCGGGTCGGGACGGAGTGAAGACTCCTGAGGCGAAGGCCTGCACGCTGCCACCATGACGCCCTGGACGCATGGCACCACCAATCAAGCTTTCTGCAGGCGGAGCCAGCATGTTACGTGGTTTGATGCCGTGAGGTCTTGCGGCTGAAGGTCAGGGGCCAGGGGTGGAGCCCGGATAGGTCTCTTGTCAGGGGGGGCTCGAGCCACCGCAAGATCCATTCTGGCAGTCTGGTTGATCTCGTCTGTCCTGTCGTGCCTGTCAAGCAGGACCTCCTGGCCGACGGGGGTGTTTTTGTCTGGTTCCCCCGGTGGCACCCTCTGGGTGGGACAGGTGGGCTCGTTCCTGTGGCCCATCAGAGGTCGAGAAAGAAGGTGCTGGCAGATGCAGGGCGGGCGGGCGGCTCGCAGCAGCCTTTGTGGGGACTAGAACAAAAGTAGCCAGATGCGACATGGTACCGCAATAACGTTACCGCACCGTGCATATATGGGCATATGATGATGGCGATATGTTGTATTTCTTCGTGGAACGATGGCCCCGTACCGGGTGTTGGCCTTCCCCTCCCCCTCCCTCTCCCTGCCTCAAATCTCTCGAGTCTGGGCCGGCACAAGGGGCACAAGCGGGCATCACCTGACGGATGACGAGCACCCGTCACCGGGAAAAAGAGGTTTTCACCTTGTTGGAAACACCACACAGAGAGGGCAGGCTGAGCAGGGACGCTAGCCTAGCTCGCAAGCTGTTTGCAGGAGTCGGATGCGACGCGATCCTTGGCTTTCCCCGCATTTATCTGCAGCAGGGCACGGCCAGAGTCCGCAACGGCAACGCGGCGCAAACGCAGGCGCAGGGAGGAGACGGCCTCGGGGCCGGCGAGGTTGTTTGGCCAGATTCCAGGCTCGTTTTTAGCACTTGGATGTGGGTGGGGGGGGGGGGGNGGTGGCGGTGGTACTATTGGAAGTAAGTTAGTAGGCAGAGAGCAGTAGTAGTAGGAGGAGGACGAGGAGGACGAGGAGGCAACCCTTCTAAAGCCTGTCTAGATCACTACTCTTACTACATACAGCCCACACGCCTGCAGCTCTCTCATTGCCATCCCATCCCATCCCATCCCATCGTCCCGTCTCCCCTCCCCTCACCCACCTCTACCCAAGGCAGAGTCAGTGCGTGGCCTCGACGGCTGACCTGCTGCTGTCTTTTCTTAACCGAACTCAATCGGTCGCGGCCCCGACCTGTCCGCCCTGCTGCCCGTCCGCCATCGCTTCTTCTCTCGCTGAAGACTCGCAACCTTTCTCTTGCCCCTCGCGGACCCTCACTCACCCAGTCTCCCTCGCTCGTCCACCAGAAACCACCCCGTCGCTTGTTGACCCGGCCCGCCCTGCGGGCTATCATTATGTCGACTTTGTTCTGAGCGGATCCCCCTGCTGCAATCCCGCCACCCCCCGGACATTAGTCACCCTTTACGGATCACGGAATCACGGGTCACGGCACGCCTGCCCGCCCCTCCCCTCCCCTCCCCCCTCTGATTCCGCCCCCAGGATGAAGACCGAAGACGACACCTCCGACTTCGTATCCGCCGTGCCTCCCGCCCCAGCCCCCGAGTCCGACTCCGCCGCCGCCGGCCCTGCTGCCGACTCAGATCCTGCCGCCGCCGCCCCAGCCCCGACCACCACCGGTTCCTCCGCCTCGCCTACCAAGGCCTCCCAGTCCAAGCGGACCGTCTGTGACCACTGCAGGAGACGACGTACGTGTGCCCTTGTCCTACCTGTGCCTCCCACCGCCCCCTCTCTCTGTTGCTCCTTGAACCCCTCCCCCCATAAAACGTGTTTCTGTCACTCTTGTCCCGAAGGCGCCTCTCACCAAGCCAACCGGTCTCACCGTCTTCTCACACCCTGCCTCAGTCACAAAGCCGGGCCATGCCATGCTGACAGCACTCACTCAGGAATTCGTTGTGATGGGCAGCTTCCGTGCCAGCAGTGTCTTAATGCCAGCCTGACTTGCAAGCGGGACCATGTTCCCAGGAAGCGTGGCCCCAAGAGGGGTCATGGTCGTGTCATGTGTGTTGCCCTCATCCCATATGTTCATGTCTGATCTGCCGTGTGAGACCTGCAACTGCAGGACCGCCTGGGCAACCTTTGGTACGGCGGTGCGCTTCAAGACGCTGTCCCCTGGACTTGGGGTATCCGCCGTCAGGGACGACGCTGACTGACCTGTTTAGCAATGAGCTGAGGGCGCGGGAGAGGGAGAGGGAGAGCAGGGACAACAGCTTGGAGCCAGAAAACCCACCGGCCCGCGTCGCCTACACCTCTACAGCGCTACCTCAGGATGTCTCATGGCGGAACAACGCATCGGATCCTCGCAATGGGCCAGAACCGAGGAGCATCTTCACGTCCGACCAGCACCGGCCTCTCCACCGGCCCTTCCTTCACCTTATCCCGCAGTGTGTCGATCTCTACTATGAACACATCTATCCCATCATGCCGGTCCTCTACATGCCGGCCATTCGTTCCATGATCGCGAGGCAGATGACACCGTCCGAAAAGAACCTCATCTTCGCCCTGTGCGCTCTGGTAAGCATGCACATGTCGGGCAAGAGCCTTAGTTTCGACGGCCCGGCATCGTGGGAAGACGCAGGCCGCTTTTTCCTGGACGAGTGCGTGTCCAACCGGCAGTCCTATGATTTCATGGAGGATGCCTCACTGAATGCCGTCATATCCTCGTTTTGGCTCTCGACGTCCTTCTTTGAGATAAACCAGAACCGGAAGTCCTGGCTGTATTTGAGAGAAGCACTCACCCTGGCTCAGGACATGGGCCTTCACGATGATTCAACATACGTTAGCTTGACCCCTCAGGAGGCCCTGTGCCGACAGCGGGTTTTCTGGATATTATTTGTCACGGAAAGGTCGGTAACCAAAACTGCTCGTGTGGCCCAAGATTGTTGTCTCTGACATCGTGCTCAGGTCTTTCGCCATTCTACGCAACAAACCCATCACGTTCAAAAAGACACCAATGCTACCCTCGACGCGTCACTCATACGAGTCCCCTGATATCCATGCTGGCTTCCTGCAGCTAGTTTCGTCCTACACCCCTCTGGACGAGTCCTTCGTCTCGGCCTGGAACGAGGGCTCTGATCCTCGGGTCAGTGCGACAACGTACCTCGCCCTACAGAACCTTCTGGCCCAGCCTCCCTCGTTCCTTCAGCGGTCTCGTGCCACCACGCCGTCCTCAGACTCGGCACCGATCTTTTCTACCCCGGTTACAGCAGCACCATCAATCTCGGGCTCGAATGACGATGCCGACGAGGAGATAGTACTATCCGAGCCGACTGCTATTCAGAAGGCCGACCTTCTCGTCACCCAGCAGTGGCTGAGGCTCATCGTCTGGCAGGCCTCGTTTCGCCAGAGCCTGCTGAGCTGGACGGCCCCACACGAGAGCATGCATTTCGCCTTCCCCCTGGCGATCGCGCGCTCGACAGCTGCCGTCCTGCAGAGCCTCCCCAGCAGCGCCGTCGAAGTACACGGCATGGGGATATTCGAAAAGATCTTCGAGATTGGGACCTGGTGCATGAACGTGCTTGGTGCGGTCGACCGCGCCAGTGCCGCTGGGACCCCAATCAGCGGACTTGGCTCGCTGGGTGGTGGCTTCATGGGCATGGACTTCCTGCCCGGCAACGGGGACCTTGGTGTGCTCGGAGTCAGTAGGAAAGGCGCCGCCATCGACCCGCTCGAGTTTTTCGTGCGCACGCTCAGTGCGACGCCAAACAGCAGGACGCAGTTCGCCGAGAGGCTGCTGATGTTTGCCCAGGAACGGCCCGGCGGGATGAGAATGTCCTTGACACCGTCGCTCACATCGCCCATCCTCGGGCCCGAAAGCATGTCTCTGAGCTGGCTGACGGGCTCAAACAGCGGAGGTCAACAAATGGGTGGTATCCTCGGGGAGGTGGTCAAGGACGAGCAGGAGCCAGATCCTGATTCGGAAATGTACTCGCTAGGTGGCAACCTGAACGCCGGGCAGTCCGCACCTTCGTACCTCGGCGACCCGCTGCTCGATCCTAATAACGTCAGCGCCTTTAGCACCGCCCTGAACAGTGTTGCTACGGGCCAGCGCTCCACCCCGTCATCCATGCCCTCGCTGGCGACCTCGGTACCGCTACCAAACTGGGCGAGTGACGCGAACGGGGATCCCCAGCAGGACTGGGAGTATGACCTGACCAGCCCGCTGGTAGACAGTTTCAGTAACCATGTCTCGGCCTACAACAGTGGTATAGGGACCCCAATCGGGCCCTTCACCCCCGGGGCCTTTTCGAGACAGGACTCGGCCGACAGCTTGTACCAGTACCAGCAAAGACAGCGTCAGCAATTCACGAGCGGGCTTAGCAATGGCGGGAGCTCCAACAGCATCGGTATGGCCAACGAATAGGGTGGTGGAAATGGCGGTGCTGCAAGTGGCGTTGCTTAAAGGCTTTTACTTGGAATTGAACAAGGGAGCTTATCGAGGCGACGGGCATAGAAATGGCAAGAGGCTTCTCGAGCAATTTGGCGAGGAGGGATCTTTTTCGGCATATTCACTTGGTAAGGTGCGATTGCTTCTGCTACTTTGGAGTTGCTTGGATGATACCGGGGTGCATATGAGGTGCTCTTAATTTCATTGGTGTGGTGCATCATGTGTTGATTTTGTTTCTCCCTATTCTGGGGTACATATGCATTTCAGGAGAAGGGTCCGGATGTGGGAACCCTGATCAGTCCGTTGAAGAAATGACATTTGATTCATGGCCCGCGATCCTCTTCCGATTTGGCCCAGAACGTGAGCCCTGAGTGACCGACCTATGACGCGCGCTCCAAGTGTGAGACTGGGAAACAAGCGTTGCGAGTACAACGGTTCACCGCCCGTCAGGCATCTCAGGGCTTCACGGTGGATGTGGTCAGTGGCTGTTGTGTTTGCACCCCAACTGCGCATGCTAGACCAAATAAAAGCTTTCGTCGTGCTGAGTGACGGAATCTCCCAGCTGTGGGACAACGGTAAGTGGTCTCTCTGGGGTGGGTGCAATATTCTTTGAGATATCTATGTTCTTCGTTCACTTGGTTGCAGCGGGGATGTCATCATCTCTCTCCTTCACGGACAGCAGAAGAAGCCGGTAAAAGCGAATCAATCCGTCAGAGTCCACCCGAACCGGCGCGTGCTAGGCTTTACGGGCGGTTGTCTCCGAAATAGAGAGGGCATGTTCATTACCATGTTCCGCCTCACTGTGCAAACAATCGTCCCTCTGAACAAAAGGTGTCCAATGAATGCATTGGCGAATTTTAACACACAAAGAGAAAGACCTGGAGCGTCACAAACAGGCCGACGTCGAGTACGGAGTGCAGAGGAACAAATTTGATCAGCGACAGCAGTGCCACCTCCTGGGGAAAGGCCCCAAGACGGCACCGGCAGTCAAGCCTCGAGCTTTGGGAAGCTTCTCATATTATTCCTCGACGTTTAAAACAGCCACATGAGACAGCTAGAAAATAGGAACATTAGTGGTTGCCCCTCCTCCCGCCCTTCTTGCTCCTATCAACATGCTCCTGCAGGACCTTCCTCGTCTGCACAAGACTCCGCTTGTGCTTCTGCTTGGCCTTGCCGAGGGTCATCAGGAAGTTCTTCTTCCTGGCCTTCTCCTTGTTGGACGTGGACTTGCCCTCGGCCTCCTTCTTGGACTTCCGGATGGCCTGCGTGGACTTGTGCTCCTCGCGGTTGGGCTTGCCCTCCCGGGCCAGGGCGACCCTTTCCTCCTTGGTCGCCTTGCGCAGCTTCGCCGGCAGCTCGATCTGCTCGGCCGTCAGGGGGTCGTCCGCGTGCCGGGCTGCGAGTTCCCGGGCGTGCTTTGAGCGGTTGCCCATGGCCTTGTCGAGGTTGGCCTGCAGGCGCAGCTCCTGCAGCTTGGCCAGGTCTGCGGGCGTGAGGATGGTGGTGGTGGCGAGCTTGGACATCCGCTCAATCTCTGCTGCCCCGCCCGGCTGCTCCCCATCCACAAGCTCTGGGGCCTCAGATGACCCTTTCCTCTGGCGCTTGGCCACCGGCTCATCGTCCTCGTCCCCGCTTGACACGGCAATCCAGCCACCAGAATCGCTGCTGGCTTCAGAATCCACCTCCCAGTCACTGTCGTCAGACACGTCATCCTCCGGATCCTCCTCACTGCCAGCTTCTTCCGGCAGACCCTTGGCGACCCGTTTCCGCTTCCTCTCCTCCTCCTTCCACTTCTCAAGGAGCTCGAGGCCTTCGATACCACCGGCATCCTGTTCTCCAAACTTCCGCTGTTGCAGCTCCCCACTCCGCAGGTTAATGGTGGCGTTCTTGCCACGGTCCCTCTTCCTGAGCATCTCTGCACCGACCTCACGGTACAAGGACAACAGCCCCTTTGCGGCCATCATCGTGCCCTTATCCTTGCTCTTGCGGTACTGCACCAGGTCTTGCAGCAATGTCTCCGTCATAGCCAGTGGCTGACGCACGCAGACCTCGCGGATGGAATTCAGGCCGGCGGCTGCCACCTCTGCCGCGGCCGCTTCCGAGACAAACTCATTCGCGATCTTCATGATCAGAGGCTCCAGGGCGTCCGGCGGGACGAGGTCGTGTGTTGCCTGGGCAAGACATGCCAGGAAGGTCGTGACGGACTGCTGTTTTGGCGTGAGGAACTTGATGAACCAAGAATAGAGATTGATGACGGTGAGCTTGTGTAGTCCGACCAGCCGAGTGACCAGCTGCAGCACGAGCAGCTTGCTCTCCAGGGCCAGCTTCGTCTTGGTGTTGAGGAGGTGCTTCTGAAACAACTGCTCGGCAAACCCCTGGGGGTCATGGAGCAGGTGCAGGGCAGAGAAGTTCAGCGGGTGTGGCTGGTGCTTCTTGCGCTCTTGCTTCTTGACCTTGTCGACTGCAGACTTGTACTGCCTCGCGTGCTTCTTGGACTTCTTGTTGATGCCGTGCTGGTGCTGCATCTTCTTGAGGTCGATAGCTTCGTCATCGCTGCTGTCATCCTCCATCTCCTCTCGCTCCTTGTCGCCACCCAGGAAGAACCGAACCCCTCCCACCACGACCTTCTCGCTGTCGGCTAGACATGCCTCCTTCATGACCTGCACGGGCTTCGCGTCGGTCCATATCTGCCGCCGCCACATCTCGCGCGTCAACCGCACAGCCCATACTCCCTTGGGTGAAGTCTTGTCCGAGGTGATGAGTATCGAGAGTACATTTTGTACCGTCCGGTTGAGGGGGTGGTTCGTGTGTTTCGAGTTCGAGTTGCGCAGGTCGCTGACGATCTTCTGGTACAGCACGGCCCTGAGGCTCTTGCTGGGGGTCGAGACAAGGATTGGGAACAAGGTGGTCAGGAGGTATTCGGAGGATATGATGTCCTTCCTTCGCAGGAGCACCAGGCTCCCAGCCAGCTTCTCGCGCACGTCGGGTGCAAGGATGGCGTGGTGCTGCATCAGGACCTCCTTGAGGTCGTCCGGAAAGGTCTCGGTCTCCTCCTTGAAGCAGTCAGCAACATGAGTGATGAAGTCGATCTTATCATGGAAGTCCTGCGAGACATCCCTAGTCACACTAGCCGGGTTGTCGAGGAAAACCTCCTTGGTGGAGAGGTAGGCCGAGTACTGTCGTTGGAACTCGTCCGCATAGCTCTGGGGGTCTGATCGGACTTTGAACTGCAAACTTGCGAGATCGGCATCGAGCTTCTCGAGCGCTCCCACTTTCCTCTTGCCCATGGTTGCCGTTAGATTCACCAGTGGATTCGGACCGTCTGATTTCGACAGTCGAGGTCCCGTAATCTTGGAAGTTCTCAGCTGTGAGGGTGCAGGAAAGTAGGCTTGGGCCAAAATTTATGGTATCGATAAGAGCGCGTCTGCTTATCTTATCTATGAAGTATGGAGCTGGATGGTGATTTCTGAACCAGGTAACTCTGGATTATTTTCTATTTCTGGGGATTTTTTTCTTTGTAAAAAAAAAAAAAAAAAAAAAAAAAAGGAAAGGAATAAAGGACCCCGAGAGTCAGAAAATAATATTGAATCAAATGAGCATATTTTGTAAATGTTGGATGCTGCCAGATGTGGACGCATGGCAGCGGAAAATCAGGCCGAATTCACCGAGCAAGCCCAAGTCCTGGGCTGCACGACACGGGGATAGAACAGGTAGGAGGTCTCGAATACTGACGATTCCCAACGTCAGGATGCATAATCGCCATGCCCAGATGCCATCGATACACAAGGGAAGAATAAAGATATGCTCTGCTATTTCATCAACGAGCCAATTGCGCCGCTGCCGCAATAACTGTTCCCTGTCTAATCACTGCCCGTCAACGCCTCCCTGTCCCTTCCAATACTTGGGGTTAACCTTGTCCTCTGCTGCCGGGCTTGCTCGATCGTGCTAAGCGGCCAAGTTGGTCAGTATAATTGTCAACATTGCAGCTCGGGGCCATGAGACAAGAGGACGGGAGGTCAGGGCCGGGCTCCAACATACTTTCTTTTCAAACTCGGCATTATGCCTGTCGACCTCGTCCTGCTGCTCCTTAGTAAGCTTGTCCCTGCCCTGGCCCGGGATGCTAGCATTGTTGATCTTGGGCTGAGGAGGCGGGTTCTCGGAGCTAGAGAGGGGCTCGCCGCCGCCGGTCCGGCCCTTGGCGCCGGCACCGGCTAGGCGGTCTGCCGAGGGGCTGCTCCCGGTGTCGAGCCTGTCGGACTTCTGATACTGCTCCTCGGCATCCTTGGAGCGGGAGCCCCCTGACTGGGCAGAAGCTTGCTCGGCCTCCTTTGGAGCAGAGGATGCGTAGGGTCGACGGGCGGGGGTGGGGAGGGCTGCTACCCCGGTCCTGATGGTGGATGTGGGGAAGGGCGGGATACGGGCGGCCCGGATGACGTGGAGAGCGAGACGGTTCATTCTGATTGCTTAGGCACTACACCAGGCAGATGATGTGCCGGGTATGTAGGTGTGGGTATGTGGGTAAGGCAAGCGTCTGTCGGTTGTATGTGGCTGTGCGAGGGCTTATAAGCTGTTTTGTAGTAGTGGTGAGTGATGTCCTTACCTGGCGGGCAGCAGCCGACTAGGAGATCAAGAGCAAAAGGGAATAGATTAGGCCTGTGGTGTTGATTAATGGATGGAAAGGGATCAAACACAACACCCAGGTCTAAAGCTCTGGATTACCAGTGATGATATCATTGAACCTCTGGGGATAGGGACCTCGGGCAATGACGCAACTGGCTGTGCCGGCAACACAAGTACCGCGGGGCATAACGACAGAACGAGCATGTCTATAGGTACTACCTAGATGCCTAGATACTGGTGCTTGGTGCTAGACGGCATGCCTCGAAGGCCTCCGGAGGAATGGACGACTGAGCCTAGACACGACGAGGGTGGGTGTGTGCATGGAAGCCGAAACTCAATTCGAGCCGCTGCAGATATACCATGTCCCTTGTCCAGACGTATGTAGCCCATGATACCCGACTGGGGGCATGGCCACGCTGGGGGGCGGTTGTTTGTCTGCGAGCAAGCAAGCGGCCAGGCTGCGCCTCGCCCCCCGGGCCGAGTGCTGACGGCCGTCCAAGGCGTGCAAGGTCTCGGGAGGGGGTTGCCAGGTACGTTTGCCTGTTTGTGCATGCAAGAGTGCGTGGGTGGGACCCGAGAATGGACCCGAGGCTTGTTGAGGGGTCTAGATCCGTCCCGGCCAGCCTGACAGAGGTTCATCGTGGAGTGCCTGAGTAGTGCATGCAGCCGCCGGAAATGGCTTGCAGTCTGCCCAATGCAGGCGGGTTTATCCACACCGGCCGCAGCTCCTGTTCCCTGTCCCTGTCCCCTGTCCCTGTTAAAGTGGCCCATGGCGGGCGGCCGGGGCACTGCTGCCTGCACGGTGGAAGCACGACACACACGCCATGCACTCGAGGATGACGGGCGAGCAGCGGGCTGCAACTCGAGGTGTGTGTGTGCGCGCGCGTGGTCTGCGCTTGCACTATACGAAACCTGAGCGGTGTGGCTTTCTTACACTTTGGTTTTTCTGGTGCTGTATTGAACGTCCTGTCCCTGCCACCGGATCAACAAGGAAGCCAGAGGTGTGTGTGCTGTCAGCTGATGATTGCCGCTCCTTCCGCGGTTACTCGAGGTTCGTGCGGAGGATCAATCCGCGCTTGTGCCGGCAGCGCAGCGCCAGCGCACGCAGGCAGCAGCGCAGGAGAGAGTAGGCCGGGGGGGGGGGTGTTGTGTGATGCATCGCAACCAGGTCGCCGCAAGGCTTCTGGACGTGGTGCTGCTGCTAGCGCTCCTTAGAGATCCGCTAATCTCGAATCACGACTTCAGCTCCGACTCCTTCGCA
Organism: Stenocarpella maydis; assembly: GCA_002270565.1. Taxonomy (NCBI): domain Eukaryota; kingdom Fungi; phylum Ascomycota; class Sordariomycetes; order Diaporthales; family Diaporthaceae; genus Stenocarpella; species Stenocarpella maydis. The sequence goes on from NQMI01000037.1 coordinate 186,414, forward strand.
GCCCACATACACAGGCAAGCGCCCACCCCTCACCAACCGACCAACCGACCAACCAACACAACCTGCATCCCAAAGGACCCCACAACACAAATCCCACACCCACGGGCCACGCCAGGGCTGGCAGAGCCTCGCCCTCACATGGTACAAGAACATCCTGGCCCCCTCTGGCCGTCCTGATCTCACCTCAACAGCCCAGGCAAGCAACCTCAACCCCGGATCCCCCGCCCAACATCAGACCTGTCTCTTTTCTGGCTCCCGCTCTCGACTCTGCTTGGGTGACGGACCCATTGTTCCCGCTTCAAAAACACCACCATCCTCTCCACTCGTGCCCAGAGTGCCCTCACTTCCGGCCCCGACCGGCACATCGCAGAGCCTCGCCATGGCCGACGTCACGACTCCCGGCTCTGCCGCCGCAACCTCCCCCAGCGGCGGGGGTGCGAGAATTGGCCGGCCTCCACAGTGGACAGAGTCACGCTCCAGGAAGCTGGCTAGGCTGTACATGTATACCACCTTGCCAATGGACAAGATCATAAAGGCCCTCTTCCCTAATGACGACGTCAAGTATGACCTCCACAGACCTGCCCTCTGCATCTGACCTGTCACGCCTGCGGTACTGATGGCGCCCCAGGAAAAACTCGGCCCAGAAGACCCTGCACAAGATGGTCGGTCATGACCCCCGGCCCTTGAGGCCCGTCGACAGGAACGACATGAACACTCGCTTCAAGCTTCTGCACAAGCGCAGCCAGCGCCGGCGCCAGAGCAGCGGGACATCCAATGACCACGACGTCCGTGACATGGTGGCCCTGAAGGAGGAGCTCAACACCCCGGCCTTCTCAGAAGTCTCGCGTTTTGACGACCCCACCTCGCTCAAGAGCCCGCATCTTGACACGCGCATGGACTTTGCCTCACCGAGCACCATGGCTTCCGCCTCCCCAGGCGCTATCTGGTCCGCCTTCCCACACGACGACGATCAGCCTCCTTTCCAGCTCCCCTTCTCCCCCCCGCCTCGGAACGACACCGTCTTCACCACGTCAACTCAGATGAGCACCGACAGCATCAAGAGCCTCAGGAACCGCATCAGTGTCTCGACCGTCTTTGCTAAGCAGGTGTCCGTCCTGATGAGCAGGCTCACCATCGGTAGTTCTGACAACCTCGGCAACTCACCGGGCCGCTCTCCTTCAGATCTCCAGCCACCCGTCTCGGTCAGCCAGGCGCCCCACCCAGGACTGGCCGTGCCTGGTGACTTCATCATCTCTCGGAGACACGTTCCCCTGTGCAATGCTCAGAAGCACTTCGCAAAATCCTCGGGCGAGGGCGGCGACTTCTGCTGGTGCACCATCGCGGATGAGACGGCTGACCTGCCGGACGCCTTCTATATCACCGACAGGGGCGCTGATTGCGACCGGGCAGCAAGCGTCCGTAACGGGTCTGCAGATGCTTCATCTGCCGATCGATTCGGCAACACTCCTCTCCATCTCTTCGCCGCCTGGGACAGCCAGACCGGCATTGACACAACATTCAACCTGCTCGAGTCACGGCGTGTGGATCCATCAAAGGTCAACAACGCGCAGCAGACGTTCCTCCATGTTCTAAGCCCCGCGTGGTTCTCTGCGGCGCACGACTTGAGCAGTCCTCTGTACAGACTCTTGAACCTGCTGTACCCGAGTCACAGGAGCCTGGTCTACACCCCCGATGTCTTTGGCCGGACCTTCTTTCATCAGCTCGATCGGTTCTTACATGACCCCCAGGTCATCGAAAACATCCTCTCGCACTACAGGGCGGCAGTACCGAGAGACGCCTTTGGTATCAAACCGCCGTCACGTGTTACTGACACCTCCTTTGCGCCTCCCCGCCGCACCGGTACAACAGCGCTCTCGCCCCTGGCTGAAGAGGTCCCAGAAGAATGTTTCATGAACAGAGATACGGCTCTGATATCTACTGTGAACGAGTCATACAGCAACCCGCATGCCGAGGACAGCGAAGGCCGGAACGGGCTACAATGCCTAGCAGAGATGTCTTTCCATAGCAGCAATCCCAGCAGCCCTGACCCCAACACCCCGAATTCGTCCCAGCCACCAACCGCCAACCCCAGGGGCTCGCTCAAGCGGAAACACGGTAGGGACGATGCGGAACGCTTCAAACCTATTACTCAAAAGCTCAGCATACTCCATGGACTCTTGACGCCGGTGCAGCAGACATCGCCCCCCGAAGTCAATCACTACGACCACAAGGGCAACACCGTCCTGATAACCTTTGCGGCGCAGCTCTCCGACGACCAGGACGACAAGAACGGCCAGCACATTGGGAAGATCCTCGACTTGCTCATCGAGAAGGGTGCTTTTCTCGACGCGCGGAACCGCCAGGGTGAGACGGCACTCCTGGTTGCTGCGAGACGTGGAAACAAGCACGTCGTCAGCAAGCTGCTTGACAAGGGTGCCAACCTGCACGCGCGAGACAAACGTGGCAGGGCTATCATGGCTATCATTGACGCACAGATTGCCCTCTGCTCAAAAGATCTGCCATCATACGGGCGGCTGGAGGCTGTCAGAGCAGCAGTGCTCGCCAAGAAGCTGGAGGAGAAGGGGGTGGAGGACGAGCCCACTTTCGTGCATGAGTGGACGTGGAGGAGACAGGCATAAGAGACCCTGCGCTCCTAGGTGCTGGGTTCAGGATGCCTTTCCATCGTTCTTGGTCTGGGCCGGGTCCGTGTCATGGCCATAGGTTGGAACATGGCTATGATAGACGTATCCCCCCCCCCTTGTACAGTACTTACTGATGGATACCCCTTTTCCTTTTCTCCGAATTCATCACATGGCGTTCTGTGGCTTCTTCTGGGTCTTTAGTATCACCAAATGGGAGGCTATCAGGTTCGTGGGGGAGAAATTGGTGGCGGTGATCTGTTCCGGACATGTTTACCAGCATTTTCCAAGCATATAGCTTACATTGACAGCGAGCCCAAGCTCCATCAATTATATACATGCCTCAGACACCCAGCACTCCTCATGTCGGATGCAGGCTCCTCCCGCCACGCGCCACTCCTACCGGGCTCTGTTCTAGATGCTCCAGGCTTGGAGGGACATTACGTCCACATCCCAACACGCTGGATGTCACCTGAAAATGCTTTCAAGCCCTGAGAACCTCCGCCCCCGGCCGAAGATGCCCAAGAGAACCCAGCCCTTACTTCCCGCGAGATCCGACCTCACTCTGGAACAATGGTCTTGACACTATTGTGGGCCACCGGCTGCACAAGGACCTAGGATATAAGTGTGGACTTGAGGCTTGATGCTGCATAACCTGATATGGGACATTAATGCAATCGCATATTTCCCAATTTAGATACGGCTCAGCGGGCGAGATATTATTGGATCCTTGCGGCTTCTCCATTTAAGCTGCTTGTGGCTTCGGGCCGCACACGGAAGGCCTGGCTGGTTTGGGGCGATCTTGGTGAGCGCCAGGGTGGTGGCGATGATTGGCCAATCAGCTTACACGCTTTTGGGCTGCGAAGATCCTGGTCTCTCGCGTCTGGCTAAGGTCCCGGCTCGGGTCTTGGAGGGTTTGGATCAATGATTAGTCCCGCTCGGGGACATTTATAGGGCCATCCTGGCAGAGTTTGGTGGGAACAGATACCACACAAAATTGCGTCTGCTGTGTGGAGGTGCTGAGGGAGTGTCCTCTGGATATGACCGATGACGGTGTTACCTATATATATATATATATGGGCTTGCAGCAGCACCGTGACACGGCCCCGGGATTCCAACCTCGCTCAGCCCAGAGCACGGGGAAGTCGGTTCCTGAGCACGTTGCTAAATGAAACCATACGGGTCACTTAATACATAGTTTTCTCTTGTGCTTCTTCGATGGCACCCCTGTTAGACCCAGGGCTGCTGCGGTACCCCCCGCCCAGCAGCAAATGACCGGGGCGGACATCGAGTTACCTCAAAAAGCAATTGGCAGGATCCTATTTAAGGCGCGCCACACATGGTAATATCAACCGGGCCATGGGATCCAGTTAGGCCCAGGTACTCCTTGTATTCCAGCTCCGGTCCCAAGGCCTCCTCCGGATCGAAATTTAAGTAGTATAATTTAACTGAGTTCCAGCTTCAGCTCGATGATAGCGAGGCTGAGAAAACACCCATGTCAGCTCCATTGTGAGAGAATGCAGGGCTCGATGCATAAGGTGGGTACCCCATATTCTTCGATGTCGGGTTCGGTATTCAGCCCGGAGACAAAGTTTGCGGGGTGCAGTAGGCGGCCGGGATCGACACCCGTATAGCCAAGAGCTAAATACATACAGTACGTACAAGTGGTCAGCCTGCCCTTTAGTTACTGCTCGCCTCAATTAAAGTAAGGGAAAAGCAGTCCTACTGCGAGAGCAGTGGACAAAGGGTTAGGAACAGGCGATGAGACACGCATGACTTGGTGCGTACAAATTATGTCGGAGAGGGGCTAAAAGCCGTCATATCCACAAGGTGCGCTATGTCTCGGAAGATATCTTTTACTTAACCAATTGATTCTGGTAGGATCAAGTAGACTCATCTTGTATCCACCAAACAAGCAGTAAGTCATTAGCTACTATACATCAGAGGTATTTAATATTAAGGCCTATATTTTATTATTATTATGCTTAGACTTGTAACCCCTACTTCCCCCCGCGAAATAGTAGTGGCAGCTGGAAATAATGTCAGCAAATCCAGTTATGAAATCTATCCATCAGTTGTGTATCAACTAACCTGTCAGCCCTGTTAGCTGGCCCTGTGTTGGGCTTCGGGCTGCACGGGCACAGCCACGATAGGGCGTACGCCATGACGCCAGAGCAGGAGACCCACGTGCTGGACCGGTGCGCGTAGCTCGTGACCGAGCTGCTGCGTGGCAGGGACGGCGGCGGCGCTGGCCGAGGTTCCGGCGTCGTGGTACACGGAGGACTGACGCCGATGGGATTCTACCCGTACACCGCCCCCCCCCCTCTACGCATGGCTACGTTGCGACGGACGTGGTTGAGAAGATGTGGTGGGGCCGCTTCGAGTGGCTGTGGGAGAATGAGTCCTTCCTGGACGGGGGGCCCGGGAAGGGCTATGGGTCGATATACCCCCTGATCTGGCACCCCGAGAGTGCTGGGAGGGCTCATATTGTCCATATGTTGGACAGATTCCTGCGCAGGTTGGTGCAGTTGGCTGACTCCAGCGGTGGTGAGACCACCTTTGAGGCCATGGCGAGTATCGCGCAGAGCTGGCAGGCAAGGGGCACATCGTGAAGGCATTCGCATATCTGATTACCTTTCAAATCTACCAGCATCGGAGAAGAATCGCTTCAGACGGTCCGTATGTGCCAGACTTACCAAGCAGATGTGTCGGGTCAGAGCAGCTGTAGTCTTTCAAAAACCATAGCCCCGCCCAGGCGCATCTAATACCGTACAATGAGGAGACGGCGGCGGGTCGCGGCGAGCACCAGGCAATTGTAGTCAGATAACCGAGTTCGAATTATTAGGGACCGGTACCCTTTCGCTGGAATTAACACCTTTTTAGTAGCTGTGATGGGAACCGTGTATGCAACGCCCATTTCAAATCATGTACTTGGCAATGCAGTCATTGCTCAACGACCACCCCCTCTGCCGCCAGCAACCGTCCCTTGTTTAGATCGGCCTCGCCCACTTTTACAAACGCCGGCCGCATTGAGGCCTTGTACCCAACATAAAGCACTACAAAAATGATGACGCTGATGTATGCGGTAAAAAAGCCCACAGTACTCCAGGGCATAAACGTAGTGAAGCCCTGGGTGATCACGACCAGGATGTTGAAGAGCAGGCCGTACCACGCCAGGTAAGGCTGTAGCGGCGCTCGGTACGGAAGCAGATGCCTTGGGACGTTCTGAGCCTCCATGGCGCGCTGGAACTGGATGTGGGACAGGTTGATGCTGGCCCAAGTGATGAGCCCTGCGACGGCGGTGATGTCGAGGAACCAGTTGAAGGCGTCGGTGCCGGATGACGAGAGGTTGAGGAAGGCGAGGAGACCAAAAGCCGACGTGAGGGCCACAGCATAGTACGGGACGCCGTGCTTGTTGGTCTTGGTCAGAATCTGAGGGGCGTGGCCCTCGTTTGCGAGACCAACGAGTATGCGGCTACCGGAGTAGACGACCGAGTTCGCGGCCGAGAGCACGGCAGTCAGCAGGACGGCGTTGATTATGTCCGGCAAGACGCGGACCGAGGCGAGGTTCGCGGCGATGACGAGCGGGGAGCCTGCGGCGCTGGTGCTCCCGTTGGTGAGGTCCGGGTTGTCGTAGGGGATGAGGATCCCGAGGAAGAAGATGGTCGCGACGAACAGGAACAGGATGCCCCAGAAGGTGTTGCGGATAGCAACCGGGACCGTCTTGTGCGGGTTGCGGGCCTCTCCTGCGCCGACGCCAACGAGCTCAGCACCCTGGTATGAGAAAGCCGCCGTGACGAGAACGCTCCAGAATGACACGAACTTGCCGGTGGCCGGGGCCATGTTCGCATCGTATGGGGCGAACGCGCCTGGGCTTTTCCAGTAGGTAAAGCCCAAGTATCCCTGGGGGCTCGCACCAGCGTTGATGCAGATCTGCTCCAGTTGATCAGCAACCTTTCAACAAGGGGGCCCAGAGCGAATCCGGTGTCCTCAGGGATACCCCACGGCGCAGGTATCTCCGAGACAACAGCCCTCGGCTCGGTTATTGGGTCACACAGATTGGTGCATACCGCGAATATGAGGAAGCCCAGAATGGTGACGACCTTGATCGAGACGAACCAATACTCCATCTCGCCGTACAACTTGACAGGAACGAAGTTGATTGCCGTGAACACGACCAAGAAGATGGCTATCCAGATGCCAATGCTGATGCTGTCGTTCCAGTAATGGATGATCAAGCCGGCCGCGGTCAACTCGAGAGCCCAAGTAATGGCCCCTTGGATTATGTTAGCCCAACACTGATTCCCGGCTCGAGCGGGCACTCAGCGCGCTGGGGACAGGTTTCCAAGACTCACAGCTGAACCAATAGAGCCAGCCCATGGCAAAACCAAGAGCCGGGTCAACAAAACGAGCGCTGTAGGATGTGAATGAGCCAGCAGTCGGGATAAATGTCGCCATCTCGCCCAGACTGGTCATGACCGAGTACAGGATGGTCCCTACGACCATGTACGAAATCAGACAGCCAACAGGACCCGCCTTGGCCAGAGAAGCGCCGCTACCGATGAACAAGCCCGTGCCGACTGCACCTCCAATAGCGATAAACTGCAGGTGGCGACCTGACATTTCCCGCTTGAGGTCATGGGTAGATGCCTCGACGATGGACTGCTTCTCCGGGTCGGGGCTGGCATCGCCGCGCCCTGAGGCGGCTATGGCTTCTTCCTTGGGCATGCTGAGCTGTGCGTCCGGGTGTGTCGTTGGAGTTGGGGCCCGGGAGTGGTGTATAGGAACGGGGATATGTCCGAGGCGTGTGAATCCGGTGTCCAAATAAAGGCGGCCCGGTGAGTCACGAGAGATGACGTTTATGCTGGGCCTTTTTCTCTCCGTATGTGACCCGGTGGAGAAGCAAGCCCAACAACTATCCGGAGCGGGTGAGCTCGAGCAAGAGCCGACACGAGGGAGGGTTTCCGAGGGGGCAGAATGGACCGGAACAGGCGAGGAGCAGCACCTGGGCGACGAGGAGGGACGGGAGGAGCAGTATATACAACCGACTGCAGGAAAACGCTCAGGTGGCGGGATAAGCACACACGCAGTATAAGAGACGGGACGGGTGGCAGGCAATTATGAAGGATTTTTCTTCGCCGCTGAGGGGGACGGGTGCTCGTGCAGGTGGACTGGTGGATACAAAGTGTGAAGCTGGGGCTCGTTAGACTGGCACTTGGGCCAGGCCGAACAGGACCGGGGGCGAATGGGGGGTTTAGCAGAGGTAATAATCTCGGTGATCTATCGAGACATTTGCAAAATGTTGTACGCATAGTAACTGGGCAGCGGGGCGTGGTCTGCTGCTGCTGCTGCTGCTGCTGCTGCTGGTGTGATGTGACCTTGGACATCATGACCCAGCCTCAAGGCCATGATATATACCGAGGTACGTACAGACGTATAACCACCAACACTCATGGCAGCGAGCACTCAGCTGCCGCCAAGCCCCCCTGCCAACGGTTGTGTGCCTCACCTGAGAGATTTGTTAGCCTGAAAACATTTTCCATTCCGCGACGGACCGCCCGAACAGCTTGTCCAGGGATTGCGATGGCTCAATGCATCATGGCAGCCGGCGGATTGCGATGGCCCAGGGAGCCCCAGAGGGCAAGGTGAGTGAGGGTGCAACTGAATCAATTAGCCCACACTACTCTGCCAAGATCTGCAGAGCCATGGGAAGGGGCATCGATGTCATGGAAATGTGGCGCATGGTCAGACCAGGAACGAGATATCTCCCGGGAATAACAGGAGCGGAAGAGGTTCGCGGGCGAGGTGAAGAGATTTTTTTTGTGCCGGGGGCAATAACCAGTTTCCGCGACGAGGGGGCGCAACTGAGACGTCAGCTGGCTGCTTGTTCTGTCCCTCATTCTTATGCGGGACCACTCTGGTAACAGCAACACCGCGAATTGGCCGCTGTGACCTTAGGCTTGTGGAGAGCTCTGGGTGGGACTCGCAGCCGAAGCGGCGCTCGTCGTCGGGAGCTTGCGTGCATCGAGTCGTCGCCAAGCAACAGATACATGTTGGCCAGGGGCGCAAGGACAGGGCAGGGCGCAGCCAGACCCACGGCCATTGCTCGCTCGCTCAGTGGGCAGCTGCATTGTCGTGTACTGCAGTCTGTACGCAGTACATGTTTGGTAGTCAGTCTACCACTGTGCAGAGTACAGAAGTACAGAAGCTGTCAGGTACTCCGTACTTAAGTAGTGTAGAACCGGCATTGGTTCAACGGCTTGGCTTACATAAGCCTGTGCTCGTCGGACCGGGCCTATGGCATCATCTTGGATGGCTGCCGGTGATAACGGTCACGGGCGATCCAACCTTCCGCCATCGCGCCTCTGCCTGCTTGGATCCTCCCCCAACCATAATGCCGTGCGCCGTCATCTGCCCGCGGCGCCCGCTCTGCTGAGCCTCTGAACCCCGTCGCCCATTATTCCGAGCTCCAGGGCCTTGTGTTTTTCGACCCCTCCGAGTCCGAACCCAACCCACGGGAATCCGCCTGTTGGACCTGTCGGGTCGCGGCCCAGGAATCCCGAGCACGGTAGCAGCTATGGCGCCAGATAGGGGTCCTGACCGCTCCGGCCACGACCGCCTTGGCACCTCGCAGGATGGCCAACAAGGCGATGCCCTCGCCGTGGCCAAGCCAGGGCTGGACGCCGAGGGCCGCAGCTTTACCCTCCGCGCCGTCGCCGCCGGCCTCCTGGTCGGGCTCGTCATCTGCTTCTCCAACATGTACTTTGGCCTCCAGACCGGCTGGGTCAGCATGATGACCATGCCCGCGTCGCTCATGGGCTTCGGCATCTTCAAGACCCTGTCTCGCCACCTGTCCTTCCCCTTCTCGCCCGTCGAGAACGTCCTGGTCCAGACTGTCGCTGGATCCATGGCCATCATGCCCCTCGGCTGCGGCTTCGTCGGCGTGCTGCCCGCCATGCAGTACCTGCTGAGGCCCGAGGAGCAGGGCCCCGTCAGCCTCAGCACATGGAAGCTGGTGGTCTGGTCACTGGGGTTGTGCTACTTCGGCGTGGTGTTTGCCGTCCCCCTGAGGCGTCAGGTCATCATCCGGGAGAAGCTCAAGTTCCCAAGCGGCTTCAGTACTGCCGTGCTGATCAGCGTGCTACACGGGAAGACCGGGCTGGTGAGAGAGGACCCGCCTCCCAAGCACAACCACCACGAACACGTTGCGCCCGACGGCTTTGGCGGACGTCTGGGGCAGGGCGGAGGTGCGGACCTTGTCCATGAGGAAGCAGGCGCAGATCTTCGGAGGCAGCAGTGGAAGGCGAACGCCAAGTTGTTGCTGACCTGCTTCTTCACATCGGGGCTGTACACTTTTGCGACTTACTTCTTCCCAGTCTTGAGAGACCTGCCGGTATTCGGCTTGACGGCAGCCTCGACATGGCTGTGGACCCTGAACCCAAGCCTAGCTTACGTAGGGCAGGGCATCATAATGGGGCCGGCAACCACAATTCACATGGTAAGCGAGGCCCTGTCTGCCTTGCCATTCACAGTGGGCCTTTGCGCTGACACGGCTTGATAGCTACTTGGTGCCATCATCGGATGGGGTATACTGTCACCCTTGGCCAAACACAAGGGTTGGGCCCCCGGGAAGACCAGCGACTGGGAGAATGGGAGCAAGGGCTGGATCGTATGGACCTCCCTTGCGATTATGCTCGCCGACGCTGTCGTCAGTCTCGGCTACCTCGCCGCGCGTCCTTTGCTCCGGCGCCTTGTCAAAGCTGGCGCCAGCTTCCACCACAGGTGGCAGAGCGGGGACACGAGGCTCGGCCAGCTGCTTCCTCCCCGTCACCAGGGATATACCACGCTCAGCGCCCCGTCTGATCACCAGCAGCAGCAGCAGGAGGAAGAGGAGGAGGAGGAGGAGGAGGAGGAGGAGGAGGAGGAGCCACAACAGCAGCAGCAGCAGCAGCAGCAGCAGCAGCAGCAGTCCATCTCGCACCTACTGGCCGAGGCCGACCAGGACGACGCCCCAGCCTCGCAGCTCATCTCGACGCGCACGGTCATCATCGGGCTCGTATTATCCATCGCCTTCTGTGTGCTCTGCATCCACACCGTCTTCGGGGACCTAGTGCCGCTGTACGCGACCGTGTCGGCGGTGCTGATGGCCCTGGTGCTGAGCATCATGGGCGTGCGCGCCCTGGGCGAGACGGACCTGAACCCGGTCTCGGGAATCTCGAAGCTTGTAATTAATACCCCCCTCCCCCAAAGAGCATGTGTCTTAAAAGCCATGACCACACCGTGGCCGGTTCCATGCTATACTCGAACGAAACTTCTTAAGTTCTTCGAACGCTGACTCCCAATGCTGCAGGCGCAGCTCTTCTTCGCCCTCATCGTGCCGCAGTCCCACCCCACCTCGGTGCTGATCAACCTCGTGGCCGGCGCCGTCTCCGAGGCCGGCGCGCTGCAGGCCGGCGACCTGATGCAGGACCTCAAGACGGGCCACCTGCTGGGTGCGGCGCCCAAGGCACAGTTCTGGGGCCAGGTCGTCGGCGCTACTGTTGGAGCCGTCGTTAGCGCCTTTATATACAAGCTGTACACGGCCGTTTACACCATCCCGGGATCCCTGTTCCAGGTCCCGACTGCCTATGTGTGGATATTCACTGCGAGACTGGTCACCGGCCAAGGGCTTCCATACATGGCCAGGGAGTGGGCTACCGCGTTTGCGGTTCTGTTTACCCTGACCACCATGGTGAGGATCTACGCTACGAATAAAAGGTGGCAGCAATTCATTCCTGGCGGAATTGCCGTGGCCGTTGGCATGTATAACGGTACGTACAACCTTTTGCTGTTCCTTTAGCCATTTAGCCTCTCTATGAGGCTTTTGGGACGTATGAATCCCTTCGGCGGAACACGGCTAACAGTCTGCAGTGCCCAGCTTCACACTGGCGAGAACTGCAGGTGGGCTTGTGGCCTGGTGGTGGAGGAAAAAAGGCACGAGAGAAGACACGCCGTTAATTGTGCTCGCATCAGGTTTTATTCTAGGGGAGGGATTTTTAAGCATTGTCAATTTGGTTATGGAGTGTGCGGGCGTGCCACACCTGTAGGCCACGGTCTTGTTCACTTGTGTTTTTTTTGGATGTTTTGTACAGCATAGGCATATAGCATAGGCATATAGCAATTTCTTAAACAAGACAACCTATGTGCGCAGCTCTTGACATGTGAGAGCTCCCTAGACACACCTCGCTGGTTCCTTGGCCCATCTGCACGGAAAAAAATTCAAAGAGACGAAGCCAGATCCTGCATAGTAATTCACTTTATCGCATATCACACGGCCGATTCAACAGGATATGCGTGCCATCGCAAAAGCAGTCTCACGCCAATTTTCGTGCTAATCAACCTGATATTGAGCCTTGACCAAACGCCCATAGTCTACGCAGAATCTAACAATCAGATCTGCCTCAGGCGCTAGTTAAGAGCCCAGACCTGGGACTTCTCAGCATTCGGAAGCCCGTCCCACTCCACCTTGATCAGCAGGCCGCGAACATGGTCCTCGGGCGCCGAGTAAGACAGGGTCCCCTCGATCTTGTCTCCAGCCCTGAGCGGCTTCCGCTCGTGCCCGTCCTGGTCCTCGACCAGCATCAGGACCTGCTTCCAGTGGGTCTCCTTACGGTGCGGCCCCGTGGTGAAGGCGTTGCTGCCGTCCCTCCGCGCGGCCTCCCAGTCGTCGGCCGGCGACGTGATGGGCTCGGGCCCCTCCTTGCGCGTCGTGGCAAAGTAGTTGTCGAACCAGATGAGGAAACCGTCCACGTTGTCCACGTCCCTGGTTATCTCGCTCCCCCACGCCGTCCTGAAGGTGAGGTCCTCCACCTTGACGTGGTACAGGTCCAGCGCGTACGTGCTGGCCGTGCCGCAGAGGCAGCCGGCGGGCATGGTCTGCACCCTGACCTCCTTGAGCATGCCCTCCTGCATGGCCTTCATGTCGAAGCCGTACACGTCCCGCCAGAAGGTAACGTTGTCGGCGACGTACTCCGGGTCCGCCACGGGGGCGTGGAAGATGGTCGTGTGCGACGGGACCAGCAGGCCGCCGGGGGCCAGGTACCTGTCGCGGGCGAAGAGCACCGAGGGCAGCATCGCCTCGTACAGCAGCGCGTAGCCCATCCACTCCGACACGATGATATCCACCTTGGCCACCGGCAGGACAATGTCCTCGACGCGGCCGCGCAGGCACGTGATGACGTCCGACAGGCCGTTGTTGAAGATGTTCTCCCGCGCCTTGTCCAGGATGGCGGACTTGTCGATGGCGTAGACGTGTGCGGCGCCGGCCTTGGCGCAGAACATGGACAGGATGCCCGTCCCGCAGCCGATGTCCAGGACGGTCTTGCCTTTGAAGAGGTGCTTGTTGTTGTAGATAAAGTCTCGGTAGCCCTCGGTGCGGATGGTGTCTTTCAACATGGTCTCGTGGATATCTGTCCTGATGTCAGAACCACAGGTCTGCCCGGTTCAGAGAGGACAGGGAAGCCACATACCGTTGTGTGCATATGATTCCCAGTAGTACTCCGATTCATCCTTCTTCTCCTTCTTCGGGCTGGCCGATGACCGCGACGACGAGTCGTCATCGTCGGCAAGCCACCGCTTGTCAAGGGTCTGCTCCACGGCAAGCCGGTAGTTCGCAAACTGCTTGTTGAGCTCGTCGAGCTGGGCCTGAAGAGAGGCGTTCTTGCTGGTGTCGCCGCCGGCCGTCCCCGTCGTCGATGCACCCTCAACAGCCTTGCCCTTTCCGTCTGCACCATCTGATGAGGGCGGGAGGTCATCCAGGCATATGATAAGCGCATCGTCCGCCAGGACGGGCATCAGGTACTTGTCATCCTGGATATCCGCCTCTGTGATCTGGTCTGGCAGAGGTCTGCCATCCTTTACGACACTCCGGACTGGGACCTGCGTCAGCTGCAAATCCGGAAATGAGCCTGGACACGAGGGAACGAACTGAAGTTGACAAGCTTGATGCTGCCATAAAAGTCCAGGCCGAGCCTGTCGCGCACCGCCACGAAGTCGAAATTGAAGCTGTTCTTGAGGTGCTCCAGCATGGACGGCGCGTCCGGGAAGACCTTGTCGTCCAGGAGCGAGACGATTTCGAGGCTCTCCTCGTCGACGCCCTCGTCAACATCGTCCCAGCCCTCAGAGCCCTCGGACCCACTGGCGATATCGTCTGCGACCTTTGACATGGTACAGGGTCGAGACTGGATCTTGACGAGCACAGTCCCTCTTGATCCCAGCACAGTCTTGATACGCTCCTGACATTGTTAGCGCTGCTGGACAAAGCCTTTTTTGATTTGGGCTAGGAAAACCCAGGAGGCACACAGAGGGACGTTTGTAACGGAAAAAGTGACTTACAGGTCTGGCTAGCAAGGATTCAAGAAGGTGAAGGGTCAATGTGTGTCAAGGTAGGTTTGGCAGGTTTCGCAGGTGCTCTGGCATCCATGCAGCGTCGCAAGTATGGTGGGCGAGCGAAAAATTCATGTGCTGCTAAGCCTGCAACCCCAAAAATTCTGCATGCGGGAGGGAGGTTTTACGGGTCATGCCGAGCAGACAGCTTCCCTACGCAAAACCTAATTCTGAGAATTGCCAGTTCTCTCAGCCCAGGCTGCATTGTGCCCTTTTGCAGTGCCGTCTTGGGTAGGCATGATTGTTCTGATGTTGTTTTGTAAATCCCAACCCCTGGCTTGGTCCTCAAAATGCTATATACACCTTATCTTGCTCTTAATCATGCTACATAATATCGTCCCAGGCTGTGCAGCGCTCTTATGATCCTGTCGAGTCCTCTCAGCCGCGAGGTATCCCTTTGTTTGGTTACCAAGCAGCAGGTGCATCATCAGACTCTCTCTATCTCGGAGCTCGACCCTGGGCCAACGCTCACACGAGGGATCTGATGGTGGTGAGGTCTAGTCCACGTCGTTTTCACCCTTTTCTGACATCTTGCCCTCCTCTCCACTGGCTTCCTCTTCGTCCTCATCCTCGTCTGCCTCTTCGTCGTCGTCGTCGTCGTCTGAGATCGTCTCGCCCAGTGCCTTGAGCTTCTCCTTATACTTATTGACCTTCTCCTCCGCGTCGGCGAACAGCATGAGCATGTCATCCAGCTCGCCCTGCGTGGATTCTTTCTCCGTCTCCTTCTGCCTGACAAGTGCCTCGGCCTAGAGACACAGTTAGCATGAGCCCGTACATGCCAATGAGCAGGGAGTGCGGCATACCTCTTTGGCCTTCGTTTCAAGATCTTTGACTTTCTTCTCCAACTCAGCGGTCTTCTTCGCGGCACGTTCCGAGGCCTCTTTGGCCGCTGTGGCTTCTTGTGTCTTGCTCTTGTTCGCCTATAATACGTTAGCGTAAACTCAACTCTTGCTGTCAACGGAGAGAAATGTTACCTTCATAAGGTCGACCTCAAGCCTGCTGATCGTCGCCTTCAGATCCGCCTTTTCTGCCTCTGCCCGCCTCGATGAACGGTCTGCTTCCGACTGTCTGCGCCTGTGGCCCTCTTGCGTCTGCTTGCGGACTTCCTCAACCTCGCGGGCACGCTGCTCATCTTTCAGCGCCAATTGCTTCTGGTGCTCTTCCTCCTTGAGTTGGATCTGCTTCTCATACTCTTCCACCTTCGCTTTAAGGTCGGCGGCGGCCTTCTTCTGAAGGTTCTCTACCTCAGCCGCCGCCTCCTTTTGCGCCGCCTCGGCCTTCTTCTGGAGCCTCTCGATTTCAGAAGCGCCTTCTTTTCGTGCCGTCTCCACGTGCCTCTGGAGCTCGGCCTCTCTCGCGCTGAACTGCTCTCGCAGTTGACGGATCTCGGCCTCGTGGTTCCTCTGCAGGCTCTGGTTGACAGCTTTTATCCGCGTGAGCTCCACCGAGCTGGTCTCCTTGAGCCGCCTCGTATCTGCGCGCTCCTGACCGAGCTGTTGCTCAAGGTGCGCGAGGCTTGCCTGGCATCCTTGCAAGGCGGTCTCCTTCTCATCCAGCTGAGACCGTAGCGAGTCAACAAGCTCTCGCGAGATTCCTTTCTGGACGCCGTTCGTGACTACCGATATCTCCATTCCTGGGTCTCTGTCAATGGCCCTCAAGATTCGGCTGTAATTATCCTTGAAGAAGTCGACAAATGTCTCGTCAAAGTAGACCTCGGGAAGCTTGCCGGTAGAAGGGTCTAGCTTCTGCGGGATCATCTCGAAGTCCCGCACGTGTGGGTGAGCGCGCAACTTGCTCATCTTATCGATGTACCTGTCGCGGCCCATGTTTGACATCAAAAGTGGTTGCAGGGTTCCTCGGGGTATTGGCGAGTCTTTCGTGGAGAATTCGTATGCCACGCCGAGCATCATGGCACAGAGACCCTGGACCAGTGTTTCGCTGGAGCTGTTCTTCACGACTGTCTGGATGAGACGCTGGACGTTGCTGCCCTCTTCTAACAGCTCGTTCACTCCGTCCAGGTCTTCGAACAGCCAACAGAGCAAGAGCATCAGATAGCCAATAGTGATGCGCTCGTCATCGCTGCGCGAGAGACTGCCTATCAGGTGCGATGTGATAATCTGAATGCTGGTCACCACCTCCTCGCCCTCGGCTTCGTTTCCCTCGGTAACTTGTCTTGCAAGCTCCTTGGTCGTCGCGTTTTCGAAGACGAGGTGCAGCATGATACATGCTGCAAACCAGTGTCTGTAAGGGTCAACCGTCAACTCTTCGGCTGGCGAACGAAGCAAGGTCGTCAAGACGTTGGCAGCCTCGATGGTTCCCGACTTGTGCCCTTCGATGGCCCGCCGGAGGAAGTGCTCGCGGATTCCGGGGTGGTTGAAAAAGTAGGCCTTCAGTGTCTCGCACGCTGCCATTCGTATGTCAAAGGCCTGCAAACTGTGAACACACAGGGTGAGGTCCAAAAGCCCGTCAATAACGTAGATTTTGGGGACACCGTTGGCCAGGGCACCATTTCCATCCTGCGGGATTTCCAGTGGCGAGGGGACTTGGAGCTGTGCAAAATTCTCTTGGAGCGTTGGGTTGGCCCTGATGATATCGGCGCATGTCACGAGTGCCTACCGCCGTGATGTTTAGGTCTACGTGAAGATACATACAGGACAGGGCGGCACATACCTCGGCCTTGATAGGGTTCTCGGCGGTGTGGCTGAAGGCAAGCTGCAGGGCGTGGTACAGAAGATGGTATTGCCAAAAGGCGCTCTGGTTCTGCATGGTCCCGACGGCGCCACGGACCAGAAAAAGGCGGATGACTGCAAGCAACGCATATACATTCCGATTACGTTGTGCCTGTGCCCAAGGTGCCACCTCCTCACCGTCCTCTGGGGGCTTGTATGCACTCTGGAGCAGTTTTGCCAGTTCAGGGACGCATCCCGTTTCGCGGAATTGGGTTTGATTGGAGGCATTCAGCCGTAACAAATTCGCCAGCAAAATCAGGCAGTCCTCCACGATCTGGCCGCCCTCTGAGAGGGACCCATCCGAGGCGATAATTGTGAATATCCTCTTGAAAGCATCCTCGAAGGCGACCAGCTTTTGTATGTCAACGTTTGACGGGGTGAGATATATGAGCAGGGTGACTGCTTCGTTCCGGACAGCCTCTCTTCGGTCGTCGAGCATAGCCACGAGCCTCGAGATGCCGAGGGGGGCGGTGAACACGCATTCCTCGGTCCGTTCTGTCCGAGCAGAGAGGATAGCCATGAGCAGCTGTAGGGAGTAGAGTCGCGCGTAGAAGTCGGGCGTTTCTAGAAAGTCAAGCAGCAGCGTGATGTTCTCTTGCCTCTGGGTGAACTCGTCGGCCAACCACAATGCGATCTCTTCCGAGGCTTCGGGGCTGCCCTCGTTGGGGTTGAAGAGCATCAGCAGGGTCTCGAGGACCACCTTGACCGTGTCCACATCCTGTCCGTCATTGCTCAGGCAACCTATCAGGCTCCGCAGGGCTCCGGACGCGACGGAGGCCGGGTATTCTTTTGCGAAGCTGCGCAGCCCCTGGATGGCGGCGCGGCGGTCTTCGAGCAGGGTGGCCGAGCTCAGACGGCCGCTGAGGACGGAGATTGTTTCGCCTACCGACTGCTTGGCCGGAGCAGTCGCTATGGCAGAGAACATGGTCTTGGGGGGTTCGTGGTAACGATCAGTGCCATGGGGCTGCGAGGAAGAATGCGTGCATCACCGAGCGTGAAGCATGGTCGTGTGGTTGTGGGATCTCGAGAGAATCGTGCCTGAGCCCAGAGCTGCTGCTGATCGGTGCTGCACCATGCTTGATTGACAGCTGTGCTTCTCAGTCCCGCGTGGCCTGACAGGGGGGCAGGTGTGCAAGCGGGCTGCACCAATACACTAGCACCAAAAAATGTTACTAATTAGTCCAAGACGATCTGGGGAAGCTCTCCAGCCCGCCAGGGTCCCTCCGATGTCGTCCTGTCCGTCGAGCTAATACACTAATCCAGTCAGTTCCTCGACACCGCCGGCCAGGACGTTGACTCAGAGCTCAATATCAAGCCACGGCTCAATTAGCGGTCAGAACAACCCAATTGGTCTCACACAACCTCGTTGCCTTGGAGAGCCATAGATTGATTCTCCTCAGAGACCACCTCTGGGTTGATCGAAAGCATGGCGCCCCGAAGCATCCTGCTGTCGCAATGTCGGGCGGCAGCCTCCAGGCTGAAGCCCGCCGCCGCCAGCTCCCTGCCCGCCATGGCCGCTCGCCACAGCTCGTCCAGCTCCTCGACCTCGGCCATCGCCTACAAGGCATTGCGCCGTCGACAAGCCCCTCTGCCTACCAACGAGGTACCCCCGGCGTGGTCGGCCCAGGCCGCCGTGTCCAACATCCTCTATGAGACCCCCTCGCCCTCCATGGCCCCTCCGAAGCGCCACATCCTCAACTGTCTGGTGCAAAACGAGCCCGGTGTCCTCTCTCGCGTGTCCGGGATCCTCGCCGCCCGCGGCTTCAACATCGACTCCTTGGTCGTCTGCAGCACCGAGGTCGCCGACCTGTCGCGCATGACCATCGTGCTGACGGGCCAGGACGGCGTCGTCGAGCAGGCCCGCCGCCAGCTCGAGGACCTGGTCCCCGTCTGGGCTGTGCTTGACTACACTAGCGCGGCGCTCGTCCAGAGGGAGCTGCTCCTCGCAAAGATCAACATCCTCGGCCCCGAGTACTTCCAGGAGCTGTGGGCTCACCACCGCGAGATCACCGCCGAGATCGAGAGCGAGGGCTCTGCTACTCAGGACGGAGCGGCCTCTGCTCCTGACCACATCCCGTCGCTGGGCGAGACCTCGGAGGACTTCCACCCCAGCCGGCTAGCACCTAGTGAGGCCCTGCGCCTGAAGCATGAGCATCTGAAGAGCATCACCTACTTTGCGCATCAGTTTGGAGGCAAGGTGCTGGATATCAGCAACAGCAGCTGCATCGTCGAGATGTGAGGAGGCCCCGCAGACACCCTACATGTTGCTTATACTGACTTTACTGCTCTCCCAGATCTGCCAAGCCAACCCGAATTGACTCATTCCTCAAGCTGATCGGTCCATTCGGCATTCTCGAGTCTGCTCGGACCGGACTGATGGCCATGCCTCGGTCACCCCTCTACGGGCCCAAGGACGACACCACCCTCAAGGAGGCTGACGATGTTGTTGACGCCAGCCAGCTGCCACCTGGCTAAGTATTACTCTAAACTGTACCACAATACAAAACCAATTAATTTCGTGGTGAAACTCTGAGTTGCATTCGACTTGTTGTCGTAAACACGCTTTCGTGCAAAGACTTTTGATTCACTTTTAGACGCCAAGGCCAGGATGAAACCCGTAGGAACTGAGCAATACGTTACAACGCTTAAGTCGCGATAGATACTTGATCAGACAATGCGGCCCTTGTTGATCACGAATGCCTCGAGCGCAGCTACTGAAGTTAGCTTTCCATGCCGAGTCAGGAGCTGCATTGGAACCTAGGCACTTACCAACAGCAGCCCACAGGCGATTCTGAGCCTCTGGGAACACCAAAGACCGGTTACTGTAGAAGACTTCATCATGGACCTCTTCAGGGTGCCTAGGCAGACAATGCATGAACTTCCAGCCCTCCTTGGCGCCTCCCCGCTTGGCCAGGTCGTTGGTGATCTGGAAGCCGGCAAAAGCCTTCAACCGTTTCTGAGCCTCCTGTTCCTGTCCCATGGACACCCAGGTGTCGGTGACCAGGATGTCCGCGTCCTTGGCTGCTTCCTCAGGGACCGTAGTCTCGGTCAGTCTCCCGGGGCTCGAGACACCCTGAGCAGCCGCGAGGATGTGGTTCTTCATGGGCTCAGGGATCCCGTAGCCAGCGGGCGAGGCCACAGAGATGTCGACGCCCAGCTTGATGCAGGCGGACGCGAGGTCGAACAGGACGTTGTTCGAGTCGCCGATCCAGGCGACCTTCAGGCCCTCAAGACCAAGACTTGCGGGAGCAGAAGCCGAGGACGGGAATGCCTCGTGGATGGTGAGGAAGTCAGCAATGGTCTGGAGCGGGTGGAAGTCGTCGGACAGGGCGTTGATGACAGGGACGCTCGAGTCCTTGGCCAGACCGGTGATGTCTGAATGCGGGCCGACGCGGGCGACCATGGCCGAGACCATGGAGGAGATCACCACCGAGGTGTCGTAGAGTGACTCATTGACCTGGCGAGGAGTCAGTCACGACCAGCAATGCCGCACGCGCAGTTCGACCCAGGTGCAGTGCAGGGAGATATTGAGCGTACTCCAAGCTGGATGTCGTCCTTGCCCAAGAACATGGGGTGACCGCCCATGAGAGCGACTGCACCCTCGGTGGAGACCCGGGTCCGTGTACTCCTCTTGCTGAACATCATGGCGACCGTCCTGCCCGTCAGGGCACCGCCGAGCACACTGAGCTTGTCGGTCTTTGCGACCTCTGTCTTGTGGGCCTTGGCATTGCGGACGAGCTTGGCGAACTCGGCTGGCATCAGATCATTGATGGCCATCAAGTGACGAGGTTGTGCGGAGCTCGAGTACGCCCTGCTCAGCGGCGGCAGACGGGCGGCTGCTGTCCTGGCTGTTCGCAACATCTTGACGGCGCAGCTCAGGTCTTGGGCCTGGTAATCTGGGAAGGTCTCAGCTCTTGGCCAGATTGATGTGCGGACAGTAGTGAATGTTGAGTTTGGACGACCACACACATGCAGAATTGAGGATGCTCTAAGCCGGGTGTTCTCTGATTTTGTTCCTGGGGCCCACGGTGACTATGGTGATGAAATCAGAATCTGCAGCTGGTCACGATAATATCCGCGCCGTATTGGTGAAGATCTGCTGCACGGGGGGGGGGGGAGCACCATCACAGTAGTTAGTGTACTCCGACGATCTCACGCGCGTGGGTAGTCACACTTGTTGATAGTGCTGCAACGCTTCTCTCGCGCCTTTTTGGATGGGAGTCTACGCGAACCCAAGATGAATCATTTCTTGCTTCACTGAAAAGGCTGCCTGGGGATATGTTGGTGCTCCACTGCGCAGCAGGTGTAAGTTGGCTTTAATCGTACTCACTCTAGATACCTAGGTACTGTGAGTGAGTAATGCCCCGACCAAATTTGCACCGGCACTTCCCGTGCTCAGGCGTTGGAATGGTCTGAATGCACTCCTGGGGTGGTCCCCTGACTAGTGTGGGTCGACGGTGACCCCTCCAGCTAATGGGAGTCCCCCCGTCTTGGCCCTTGCGTCACCGTCACTTTACCTAACCCGCTAGCCTGGACCAGGGGCCAACTGCCCGCCTGACAGCCCCCCGTGTCTATTACACATCTACCCGCAGCAACTCCTTGACCATCGCGTGTTCCTGGACAGTTCTGCATTCCTCAGACTGCTCGTTCATCGCGGCGGTTGTCACCTAGATTCTCTCACTATTTCTTTTTCTTTCTGTAGCGCACCTCAGGGCGTTCCAACAGCCAGCCTCGATCCGGGGTCCCGACCAAGGTCGGCCCCACCATCACCTGCACCACCCTGATCTTGGAGCCCAGATAACGATTCCCATTCTAAACTACGAGCATAGCAGCAATTTGATTGCGACAGAATCACCATGTCCGACTCGGAGTCATCCCCGCTACTCTCTGCGGACGAGACTGCGCCGCGACAGCAAGTTGAGCCAGGGACCGAGTCGACGCCGCTGCTCTCGGACTCGATTGACGCTGCCCAGTACGACGGAGCCGAGCAAGGGCGGCCACGCAGCAACGGTGGCGCGTCTGTCAGGTCATATCACAGTGATGGTTCGGTGGCAAAGCCGCCGCGAAGGAGATGGGCATCGATCATCGCCATGATCATCCTGGGCTTGCTCACAATCGGCATCATGTTTGGCGCCTTCTTTGTGCCCAAGGCCGTTGAGGAGTACGCCAAGGAAGCGGCTGTGCTTGAGCCCACAAACCTTTCCCTCGAGTCTATTACCGTGAATGGTGTTCGCGCGCGCATCCAGGCAAACTTCAAGCTGGACGGGTCGAGGGTCCAGAAAGAGCACGTCAGGAGGGTGGGACGAGTTGCAACGTGGTTCGTCCCTCGACTGGGCACTGACGCCACCCAAGTCCATGTCTTCCTCCCAGAGTACGATAATGTCCGCCTCGGCAGTGCTGCGATACCGCCTCTCGACCTAAGCATCAATGGCGACAACACGGCCATCGACTTCGTCGCCGAGCTCATGCCGGGAGAGGCTGACGGCATACGCACCATCGCGAACGAGTGGCTAGAGGGCAGGCTAGGGAGGCTGCGGGTGCAAGGGAAGGCCGACATCACACTCAAGACGGGCGTCATCCCGCTTGGCACGCACGCCGTGTCTGAAGCCCTGACTATTGAAGGTCAATCTCTCTACCAATCCTTCGCGTCCCTGTACTTTGGAGAAAAGACGCTCTTCTGAATTATCAAATCACTTTATTGCCCAATCGACCCGTCCCTTCGCTGCTTGTGAACCACTAGCTGATGACCTATACAGGGAGCGATGTGCCCGGCATTCCACAGTACAACATAACGAGGGTGTTGTTCCGAGACATTGATAACCACACTGTGGCTGCTGATGTATCTATTGACGCGATGAACGAGTACCCTATCGAGATGGTCATCCCCCCACTCGGCTTCGAGATCCTCGTTCCGAACTGCGGGATCAACGACCCATATATCCTCGTCGCTGACGCCCTGACGGACCCCGTAGGTATACGGCCTCACGAGCTTGTCGTTGCCAGCGTTCACGGTGTAATTAGGCACCTCCCTGACGCACTGACGCACTTGTGTCCCAATTCTGAATCATCGCCCTTGGATCGCTTCCTGAAGGAGTATCTCGGTGGAAAAGCCGCAACCGTCTTTGTGAGGGGCAAGCAACAGACGGGTCTCGGTACCCCTCAGTGGGTGGATGAGATTCTGTCTCAGGTCACTGTGCCGGTACCCTTCCCCGGCCGCACCTTTGATAACCTCATCCACAACTTCTCCCTGACTGAGGCCCACTTCAGCCTTCCTGATCCCCTGGCTGATCCTGACGACGACGCGTCCAACCCGACAGTATCAGGCACTATTAACGTCATTGCTGGGCTCCCAAAGGACATGAACTTTGGCCTCAACGTTACCAAGGTCCGCGCCTCCGCCAACGTCTTCTACAAGAGCAAAAAGCTGGGTATTCTGGACGTGAGCCAGTGGCGAGATGCAAACTCCACCAAGATTGACGATGACCCTGAAGACCCCGAGCTGAAAATCACATCTCACATCGACAATGCGCCTCTGAACGTGACAGACGGCGACGTCCTCACTGATGTGATCCAGGCCCTACTGTTCCAGGGCGAGTCGGTGCGCTTGGATGTGAAGGCTCTGGTCGATGTCAAAGTCCAAACGGTCCTTGGACAGCTGGTTCTGAAAGATGTCCCCGCTGAGGGCAAGATCCCAGTAAAACGTCCGTCTTCTTCTTGGTAGTGTTAGTATCCATCCTGGAAACCGATTGGTCTATCAGGGCCGAGCTTGCCTGCCTTGATCCTATCTATATGAGCGATTTCTAACGATCATATAGCTATCATGAAGAAGCCGAGCGGACCAGTAGATGGCCCGCTACGCAGCATCAACCCAAGGGTCGGCAACATCATGGTTATGAACACGTCGCCCGGCTCGATAGAGCTGCGAGCCCTTGTGAACATGACAAACCCGTCACCCTACACTGCGCACATACCATATGTCAACGCCCACATCCTCTGCAACGAATCCGTCATCGGAGAGGTCACTGCGGAAGACCTCGACATATCGAGAGGTAACAACACGAACCTCATCGTCACGGCGAAGTGGAACCCATCGCTGGGCGGTGCGAAAGGCAAGGTTATCGCCAGAGATTTGTTGTCACAGTACCTGTCCGGGCGGAACACGTCGCTCACCGTACGAACACACCGCAACAGCATACCGTCGCAGCCTCTCCTTGGCGAAGCCCTGTCACACCTTAACCTCACGGTGCCGACCCCACGCCTGCAGGTACCCGGGGGCGACGACGGGGATGGTGGAGGCAGTGACAATGGAGGCCACTTCATCCGAGGCGCGACGTTCCACGTTGTGTCCTCCTCGGCGACCTTCACGCTTGCCAGCCCACTCCAGTACAACACGGTGTATATCGACCACATCAACGCCACCGCTTTCTACAACCATACCGAGCCTGTGGGCCAGATCATCTACGACCTGCCCATCGCTGCACCGCCTGGACTGTCGCAGACTCCACGGCTGCCGGTGGACTGGAGCATTGGAAACGGTGATACGTATGACAAGATCAGGAATGCGCTCGGCGGAGGCCTCAAGCTCGACGCGAAAGCTGTTGTCGGGCTGAGAATAGCAACCTGGAGGGAAACGGTTTGGTACGAGGGTCGTGGGATCGGTGCGCGCGTAAGGCTGTGATCGGGCGTCGACAATCCTTTCTCCTTCTTGTTGGGTTTGAACAATTTTGGGTGGCTACCATTTTGGACTACGAGTGGGTAATGGGCAAATAAATACCGGGGGCCCTGGCGTTAAACCTGGCGTTCCTGAGGTGCGCTGAGAACATATTTCTGTCAATAGAAGAGCACCAATAATCATCCAGTATAAATTCGACGTACCGAGACTACTACAAATGTGATAGCACCGTGTGTTGCTGCCGTCGCTGATGGGCATTAGAAGCCGCCTGGGTGCACAACCCCTGAACGACTGTCAGCGCCACGCACTTGGGCGTGCTTATAACTTGCGCCAGCACCCTGGGATTCCCGCTGTGTGTTCGCGACGAAGCGCCAGCCTTCCACACTGGATCTACTCAGAGGCAAGAACAGGTGCCGGCACGGCTCAGGCTGCCGCTGCTGGATCCCAGGCATGATCCGCGGCGGGACACATGGGGTGCGGGAGTGATATTTTCCATGTCAGCCCTACCGACGGTAGATCATCTGTCAGATCTGCGGGGTGCATTAGCCCTGATCGCTCCTCCATGACACGCCAGGGGTATGTCTTTGGTGCGACCTGACCTGGGGGCTTATAGAGTCAAGCGGGCAGCGAGGGAGCGCAGCTGGGAGATGAGTAGGCTTCCCCGGCTCATCGCAATGTCCAGTTTTCTGATTGATCCTGCGGACTGGGTGATGAGACGGTACGACAGAACCAGAGTATGTCTTAGTAAATTTGTTGATGCAAGGAGGGCATTTGGGTATTTGGTTCCGAAGGCGCCACGGCCACTCATGCGCGCGTATCATGCCTGGGACTATAACGTATTTAGTGAAGGTTCTCGTTCATGTCGAGTGCTGGACACCAAGACCGCCGCGACCACAAGGACAGTTACACATCACGTAGCACATTTCTCTTCCTAGATCCTGAATGAATAGAAGCAGCTAAGGTTGCTCTTGCAAACCCACCAGGCCGCAAAAGGCGAGACCAAGTCACCGTATGTCTCGGAGTGTTGGTTTGTTTCTTGCTCGCAACGAACGGCCTTCCAGATCGCCGGTACTGGGGCCTGTTGGAAGGGACACTGCAGCTTAACTGCCGGCAGCCTTTTGTGTCACAGGGACATCTATCAGTTACTGCGAGGGCGAGTCACTGCGAAACAGCACAACACGGCTACTGACGTCAAATGTAGGCCAAAAGTCGAGGTTCGAGAGAGGTACAAGTAAAAGCAAACAAATACCTTGGGGAATCAACACTTGTGGTTTCCTCTCTACCTTGGCCGCAGCGTACCTCATCGCACCTTGCCTCCTACGGGCGCAACTCTGCTTTTGTTTTTGTTGTTGCTGCTGCTGCTGCTGCTGCTGCTGCTGCTGCTTGGGGAACGCAGTTCATTCTTTCGACCTTGTGAGCACTTCTGCATGTGTGCCAATTCCTGCCTCCTCTCGATTCCAAGTTCGAGTTCTTCACAAAAGCAAAGAAGACCCGCTTGCATCCAAGCTCCTCTCGAGCCGCAGACCACTCGACTTGCACACTTTCTTGTGAGCAACCTTGGAAGGGAGGAGCAACCTTTGCCTGTCGCCCGTCGCCCACCACCGCCGCACCTTCCTCATCGACGATACGTGCACACCAGAATAGGCAGGGAAGGCACGACCCGCAACGGTCACCCCAATAACAATGGCTCCTCCCAAGGCTGCGGCCAAGATGGAGCCCTCAACTCCATCCAGCTCCAAGGCGGCGAAGAAGGGTGGATGCCAGCCCTCCGATCCACCCCACAACGACGCTGGTTATGAGCCCGACGCGGATGACTCGCCCGATGAAGACACCGAAGTGGAGGTCGCTATCAACGAGTCCGATCTCAACATGCCCTCCAACCGCCAGCGCCCTCCTCTCAGGCGGGAGGCTGACATGAGCTCCATCCTCAACACGGCCCAGAGGGCCGAGCTCACCACTCTGGTCCAGGCCATTATGGAGAAGATCAGCGCCCACGTCCAGAAGCCTTTTACCTTCCTCGCTCACCCCGTCGCCCAGAAGAACCGTGTCCAGGTCTGG
Source organism: Stenocarpella maydis (assembly GCA_002270565.1). NCBI lineage: Eukaryota > Fungi > Ascomycota > Sordariomycetes > Diaporthales > Diaporthaceae > Stenocarpella > Stenocarpella maydis. Next base: position 212,936 of record NQMI01000037.1, read on the forward strand.
AACTACGGCCCCGTCATGAAGGCTGCCATAGCTGCTGTCGATCCTGTGGCTGAGCCTCCGGCCAACGGCGTTGTTGTTTATGGGTACTGCCAGCCTGGCAAGTCGACCCAGGAGCAAGACGATGCCGGAGTCACCTCAGATGCAGGTGAGACAGAAGCTCATCCAGATCCTGACCAAGCCCAAGGCCAAGACGCAGGCAATGCCGATGGTGGTGCTGATGATGATGATGATGATGATGATGATGGCAAAGTCCCTTCCATTGTCATCCCCGAAATCAGTGCAAACAGCGTCGAGGCCGCGGTCCCGTCCATGTCTGAGCTGCAGAAGGATGTCAGCTCCTACTTTAGCAAGTGGAAGTCTGCTTTCCAGAAGCGATTCAACGACTTTGTCGTGCCAAAGTCCTTCAACCCCAACCCCAACACCGGACCGCCCGGGCAGGGCCAGGGCACTCCCCGTGGAGGCGCGGCAGAGGCTGGCCCTTCAGGCAGGAACCAGCAGCCACAGCAAGGTAAGATGACAGCCCCTGTTCGACTGTGATGAGACGTGGTTGCCTCCCCCTAATTACCCTTGGGCCCGGGTCGCCGAAGGCCGATGTTGACGGCTCCTTGATATAAGCAGCCCAAGACGAGGCGCTAACGGTCTGCAGCGATCAGAGGCATTGCTTATCAGGCCGACCTGAATCTGTTACGGCGTTTCCCACCAGCTCAGACCGCCCTGACTAGTCTCACCGTCGACAAGAGACGCCTTCTGCTCCACTCCATCATGCTCATGTTGCTGTCCACGGAGCACTACATCGCATTCTCCCGCATATTCATGATGTACCTCGCATCCTCCCTGCATATCCCCATGCACGCCTTCATCGAGGACGAGAACCGGGTCGCCCGGAGCCTTGGAAAGATATACAAGGCCCTATGTGAAGAGTCGGAGAAGTGCGAGGCAGAGGAGCAGAAGAAACTCGAGGAGGTCAAGAAGGTGAAGGAGAGCAAGAAGCCGGATGCTGCCGAGCAGACCAGCATCACGGATGCCGAAGACACCAAGGTGGCCCAGGAGGCCAAGCAGGTCCAGGGAGCCAAGCTGGCCAGGGAGAACAAGCAGGTCAGGAAGTATCGCCCCGTCACGAACCCAGCCCAGGCCGGCACCACCCTTCTTGCCGCTGGCCTCGGCATGGTACCTGCTGGACAAGGCCTCCCAGCACTTAGCCTTCCTCCTGCCACAGTGGCCAACCTGCTCGGTTCTTTGAGCGATAATGAGGGCGCGCTTGCCACGTTTTTCGGAGCTAACCCCAACCGGCCGTCCGCCAAGTCCATCGACAGCTTCGCTCTCACACTCCAAGACATCGGTTTCATCCCGCTGCATGGTCCCAAGGAACCTGGTTTCCAAAACCAGAAGGATATCGCGCCCGAGGACAGGCGAATGCGTCTTGTCCTATGCATCAACGGCCTTCTCATAACGAAGGATGACATTTCCAGCCCTTGGAAGCGCCTCGGGCCTCAGAATGAGGTTTATGCTGTTCGCTGGGAGTCCGAAACCCTGGAGAAGATCGGCAGCGCCTTCGAGACTCTGCTCAAGAGTAAGGCCTGGGCTGAGTGTCAAAAGGAGCTCAACAGCGCACCCAGTAAGCTTAAACTTGATGCCTCGGGGGTTCTCGCATGCCCGCTGACCACTCACAGTTCTAACCAAAATGCACCTGTACGACTGGCCGACTCCTCTGCTGAGATCCAGCAAGGTCGTCGACAATGCTTGGATCATGGGCATGACACGCAGCACCAAGCTCTCCTCTTGCCTGTCCGATCTGATCACAGGACACCTCCACGGAGAGCGGGGGCTGAGTCTAATCGGATACGGTGTTGGCGCTCGCGCAATCTACCTGACCCTGACATACTTGGCCGAGAGGAAATTATATGGCCTGGTAGATTCTGTCATCCTGATGGGCGCCCCGATTCCCGGTGATACTGGGACATGGACTGCATTGAAGAGCGTCGTAACGGGCCGCTTTGTCAATGTCTACGCCAAGAACGACTACATGCTGGCATTTGCATCGAGAAGTGGACCCAGCTACTTCGGTATGGCCGGCCTGGGCTGCATCGAGGGCGTAGGAGGCGTTGAGAACCATGATGTGTCAGATATCCTGGAAGCTCATGTGCAGTATCCGTCCCTCGTCGGGGATATATTGCAGCGGATAAGCTGGGAAGAGCTTGAGATCACAGCTCCACCTCCGCCGAAACCAGTCGGGCAGCCGTCCACAGGTGTGCTGAAAGGGCCTGTTGCTGCGAGTCATCGACCAGGCCAAGTCCAGCACATCCAGGGGCAGGGGCGCGGGCGCGGGCGCGGGTCAAGTCCTGTACGTTTTGAGAACAAGGAGAATGCCCAGCCACACGGCCGTGGTGGCAAGACTGGCCGCCACAACAGCGACAGACGCCTCGCTGGTCAGCTGGGAAAGATGAGCCTTAAGTAGGACCGGCATCGCACACATCCTGGTCAAGGTGAATGGCGGCCGAGCTTTGAGAAGCATCGTGGCCCTGAGCGTGGCCATCAGTACGCGGGTGTTCGGCCCTTCCGCGGCGGACATGGCACCAGCTTCAGGGCCGGAAATGGGCAGTACTCGAGGGTGCCACCGCCGCCCATTGACGGGTTTCACGAGTCAACTATCGCAACGAGGAGACGACTCCATCAGGCATGATGTCAACCCTAATTCTCTACATTAATCAGAAGAACGGCCCGAGCGGCAGCAGGGCTGAGCACATTGGTTTCACACCTTCACTCACCCTGTCATTCCATCTTAGGGCATCGAATCGCATAGCATATTCGGCATCGGCAGGGAGTCAGAGCATAGGCGTTAGTGAGGTTTGGGAATGAAATCAGAAAGGTCGTAGCACCAGGCAGGTTTAGCATCGAAACTGGGGGTCGCAGGACGGTGGTGTTGGCTTAAAGGAATTCCAATATCATGGAACTCGGCTGGAAGAGTTTGGTATGCTTTGGAGCCACAAGTGGCCACATAGATCAATGAACTCGATCAAATCACCGCTTGATAGGAGTCCAAAAGCCCGGGGAGCTAGGTTCAGCAGAGTCTCGCAAGCCAGGCTGCTCTCCCGCCGTGGCTGGATGATCATTTGAGGGGTGGGGACTTGTCGAACGACAGTGAGGTTTGGCGACGAAGTTTCTTAGAACACACGAGAACATGTGTTCGATTGACTGTCCTCCCATCGGATCATCACCCCCCCTGTCCACTACCCTTGCCACTAGCAACAACGTAGTACCTCTTGTCCCGCCTCGGCGCCGTAGCAGCCTCAACGAGCCTCTCCTCCTCGGACTGCCTTCTCTCCTGGGCGTCCTTGACCCGCCTCGGCCTCCGCCTATAGCCGGCGACGGTCTCCCTCGACAGAGCCTCCCGCAGCGTATCCAGGGTGACGGTGGACTCCGCCACGCCGGCCGAGGTCTCGTCCCGGATACTCCGCAGGGGCTCCACGCCTCGGGTGTCGACAGACTGGACGTCGCGCACGAAGCGCAGCTGCGCCCGCAGGGTCCCGAGGATGTGGTCCTCCTCGCCGGGCTGAGCTGAGGCCGGTAGCGCCGACAGGCGCAGGAGGTGACGCAGCGTTGTCCGGGTGATGGCCTCGTCGGCGTCCTCGGCTGCCACCGCTTCCCTGGGTGGTGGTGGTGACGAGGAAGGGAGCAGTGACCGGACGGACCAGGTTGGGCTGGCGAATATGGAGGCGAGGTCTGCTGGGGGTGCTGGGGGCGGCTGGGGGTGTGAGGGGTGAGCCTCTTGGGCGGCGTTGTTGGTCTCCTGGCCCACCCGGTATGGCTGTGATATTTTCGGAGGTGCTGTTGATTGCTGCTGCTGCTGCTGCTGCTGCTGCTGCTGCCTTGGTGGGCCTGTTGGTTTTTGTGATATGCAACGGCGGCATATCCATCCTGCTCGTGCGGCACGGCTGGCCGCACGGGCCTGAGGCTGGAGGCCCGAGGCGGCCATGAGCGGCCTCATGTAGAGGAGACGACCGGGTGCCATTGTAGGGGGTTCGAGATCCCTTGGTTGGGCCGGCAAGATAGACTCCGTATTCGCGTTGTCTGGCTGATTTTTTTGGCTATGGAAGTGATTTGTAATCCGTCCCTGGCCGAGAGTTTGTCGTAGATGAGGTAGGTACTGCTTGTCCTTGGACTTCTGAAGTCGTCTTGAAGGGGAGGACGTCAATGCTGAAGGTCACCTAGGTCTAAAGGCCGTTGGGTGAGCCTGATGTGGTTGGTTAAGACCCCTGGTCCTGCGAGCGGGAAAAAAAGAACGTACCTGTGTCATGAAACGCGTACGTTGCGGCACGTGAAAGGGGTATAGGTACTTCAGGAGGCGAAGCACCCATCGGATGCGCTGCGGCGTCATACCTTAGCTTCACAGCCAGCCAACGACAACTCAGTCCATCCTCCAAGATAGACCTGCACCACCAACCTAGGCCAACCCGCCACCTGCCACGTCTTAACTTGGATGACGCCCTCGGCTCATTCCATACGGCTTGCCTCGATACAACTTCTAAGCTCACACTCCTGGCGCTAAACCCGCATCGCCCTCCGAACCCGAAACAATCCCAACCCCCACCTTGACGACAAGCCCTCGAACACTCTGCGACAATGGCGCAGGATCCTCGTGCGTTGCTGCAGAAGGTGGGTCGGCATCTTTCCCAAGATCACGAGGAGTCACGGTCGAGGCTAAACGTCTTTTGTAAAGGCAGATAAGATCCTCGCCAGCGCATCTGGCGGCTTCGGCTTCTTCAGCAACAAGGAGGACAAGTATCAGAATGCCGCCGACCTCTACAGCCAGGCCGCCAATGCATACAGGATGCAAAAAAACAGTCAGTCACGCCGCCCACCCCTGGATGAACAATCACAGCCGGTGCTAATAGTCACCAAGACCGAGAAGCAGGGCAAGCGTTTGAGAAGGCTGCACAAGTCCAGATCAACAACCTGAAGGACCCAGACGATGCCGCCAACACCTACGTCGATGCGTTCAAGGTCTACCGCCAAGACAGCCCTGAGGATGCCGCGCGGTGTCTCGACTTCTCAATCAACCAGTACTGCACCAAGGGCAACTTCCGGAGGGCAGCGTCGCACAAGGAGAACCTGGGCGACCTGTTCGAGAACCAGCTGGGCGACATGAAGCGCGCCCTCGAGGCGTACGAGGCCGCCGCCGGGTGGTATGAAGGTGACGGGGCTGCTGCGTACGTTGATGTTGCCCTGATCAGACGCTCTTGCGGTTGGCGCTGACTGACACGCCTCGCCTAGTCTCGCGAACAAGCTGTACCTAAAGGTCGCCGACCTGGCCGCCCTCGACGGCGACTACCAGAAGGCCATCGAGCACTACGAGAAGGTGGCGCAGGCGTCCATCAACAACAACCTCATGCGCTACAGCGTCAAGGAGTACTTCCTCAAGGCGGGCATCTGCCACCTGGCCACCAACGACCTGATCGGCACCAACCGGGCGCTCGAGAAGTACCGCGACATGGACCCGAGCTTCGGGACGCAGCGCGAGCACCAGCTGCTGGTGGATATGATCCAGATGATCGAGAGCGGCGACCCGGAGGGCTTCGCCGATAAGCTCTACGCCTATGACCAGATGAGCAAGCTTGACAAGTGGAAGACTGCCATACTGCTCAGGGTGAAGGGCAACATCGCGGAGGGTGGCGACGCCGAGCAGGACGAGTTCTCCTAGGCCTCCGGATAGACAGGGATGATTGGGTGTGGCGGTTGGGGGCTTTTTTGGGGAGCTTTTTTCTCCCCTTTGCTTCGTACCCTGCTTCTGCTGACTCGGCGTTGGGATTGCGGCATTACAGACGTTCACTCAGTTGCCAGGTAGCTGGTCATTCATATCCATATCGATGGGCATAGGCAGGCCTCATGATCTACAGGCGAGGCATACGTTCCACGTCCAATACACAATCCATTGAGACTGCACAATGACTACGACATTGGTTCCTCCCAAAAAGCTGAGGACAGGTGGTTGATTGGAGAACCATACCGGGCTGAACGAGCGCCGCTTCTGTAAACCCTCACTGGGAAGATTTGCCCGACGTGTACGGTGGCCTGTACTGCTGATGACATTGCGATATGAACCGGTCAGCCAGCTCCGGGGGTAGTATTGTACGCCATGCAAGGCAGCAATCGAAGCTGTTCAGGGTGCAGATCAACAGGTAGAGCCTTGTCGGGTCCCAGGCACCAGCCAAGACAAGTCTACGCAGAGCACGACCTGCAACACTGTCTTGGACTGGTGAGGCAGTTCAAGAGCAGATTGGCTCGAGACGCAAGTCTCCTCCCCCACCTCCTCCTTCTTCACATCGCGGGCAAGCCCACGGCTGCAATGAAGACGGCGTCGTTCGCATCACTCGGAGGCAGTGTAAGACCGAGGACACAGTGGAAGGCGGCTATGAGCGAGCTCAGAGGGCCGCCCACCCGGGCTGCAAAAATGAGCATAATCACGACTGTACTCCGTAGAGTACTTTCAGAGACTAAACTGAAAAGAACAGATACTACACTTGATCTAAGCCATTGAGGCAAAGAGAGCTGGAGAAGAAAAGAGAGAAGGGGGGAGGGAGAAAGTCGCGGGAGGACTGGGGTTTTTATATGCCTGGGGGTCAGGATTCTGCCCCACTGCGGACGGTTCCTCACCACCTGCCTAACTAGGTACCTAGATATGGAAGCCTGTAGGCTACAGCTCTGGCTCATACTAATAATAACAACCTTGCAACACAGGTACATTGTATACCATTTTGCAGTGCAGTGGGGAATCCGTTGAGACCCGAAAATGTTGTTGCCTTGTTTTACTAGGGAGGTTCTTCTACTGAAATGGTGTGTTAGTTTTTATAAATAAGAGATGTATGGAAATGCCCACGTATACTAGTAGCAGTTGTAATTAAGTGCCGCAGTCCATCAATTGCACACCATGGCCGGGAATGCCACCGCCTAGTTAGCTCCGCCTTCCCCTTCTAGTGGCGCCCGGCAGAATCCTGTCCAGGTTATCGACGATAAGGCCCCACCGCCAAAAACTTTCTGGGGCTCTCGAGTCCCGCGGCGCAACATTGAGAGTTCGCAACACCAGATCCTCCCTCACATTCCGGCCGAGCATCACGATGTATGCGCCCACTCTGGCCGAGAAGCTTGACAAGATTCGGTCGCCGAATCTCCAAAGCCAGCAGCAGGTTGGTGCAATCCCAGAATTCAACAACCCTTCTCGGTCCCGAATAAATGGAAAACTAACTCGCACTTCAAGACGTCGGTTATCTTGCGCGCGGTCGAGTCGACCTTGGAAGAACAGAACTCCGAGCCCACGCCGACCGCTTACTTCGCTGCTCTCCTTGCGCTCCTCGGCCAAACACCTCCCGGTGGCCAGAAGAAAGACCTCGCCACGGCCATCGTGTATCTCCTCGACGTCGTCACGCCCTTCGCCCCACAACCTCTCCTGCGCGCCAGGTTCACCCAGATCCTCCAGCTCCTCGCCCCTGTCGTGTCACAACCACAAGCAGATGCACCACTCCTCAGGCCATCTATCGGATGTCTAGAGTCCCTGCTGCTAGCGCAAGACTCGGCGTCATGGGAGCTCACCGTCTCAGAGATGGGCCCTCGGAGTGCCATCTCGGGTCTCCTAAACCTCTCCCTGGACCCGCGCCCCAAGGTCCGAAAACGAGCCCAGGAAGCCCTTAAGAATGTGCTCAAGAACCCTCCGCCAACCCCCTCTCTCGATCATCCTGCAGCCGACATGTGTGCCGAGGCCGCTATGATGAGCCTGACCGAGCTGGCGGAAAGCGCCGCTCGCTCGCGGAAGGAAAAGAAGTCTGTTGATAAAAGCCAGGACCCGGTCACCATCCATGCGCTTCAGCTGATCAAGGCAATTGCATCCGGAAGCGGAGGCTGGCCAAGCAAGAAGATAGAGTCTTTGTGCGAGCTCCTCATCGGCATCGCCCGCACTGGAAACGAACACATGACAATGGCCATTTTTGAGATTTTCGACATGATATTCGAAGGAATGGCAGCAGACGAGGTCGCCTCGGCAAAACTACCTCGCTTGCTCGACATCATCTCCGAGCTGCGCCCCGCGTCCGATGATACGCAGCTCTTGCCTTCGTGGATAGCCATATTGTCCCGAGGGTACGAGGTCTCCGCTCAGGTTGAGCCGGAAGACACATTTATGAAGCTTCCTGAGCTATTCCAATTAGTATCACAGTTCCTCGAGTCCTCGTCAGAAAACATACGAATCTCCTCGTCCGAATGCCTCGTGTCATTCCTCGCAACCTGCATACCCAACCAGGTCATACTAGAGCCCTCTATCTACGATGAAAAGACACTAGAGAAGGTTGTCAAAGTGGTAGAAGGCCTCTTTAGCGTCAAATACCAAGCTGCATGGGCAGAGACCTTCAAGGTCATCGGGGCTATGTTCGACTGCCTCCGATGGAGGGCTCATCCTTATCTTCTGAACGTGACCAAGCTAGTCGGGGACATGAGAGGAAGCGACTCTTTCGTCAGCAAGCAGGAGGCAGATGAGGTACTTGGCAAAGCCATCCGGGCAATGGGACCAGATGCAGTACTCGAAATCCTCCCCTTGAACCTGGCTAAGCCAACAAAGGGGCAGACTGGCAGGGCATGGCTGCTTCCCCTGCTCAGAGACTATACGGCAAACACAAAATTGGCACACTTCCGTTCAGAGCTCGTACCTCTGAGTGAGCTGATGTTCCAGAGGGTGTTGGACCATGGGGCCTCAGAGAAGACCATGGAGGTCAAGATCTTCGAAACTGTGGTCCACCAGATCTGGTCCATTTTGCCAGGGTACTGCGACCTACCTCTTGACCTGCGCGAGGCCTTCGACCAGTCCTTCGCCGAACTCCTGGCAAACCTTCTCTACCAAAAGGTCGAGCTCCGCCTCGATATCTGCAAGGCCCTCAGGGCACTTGTGGAGTCAAACCAGGCCATCGCCTCGATTGAGGAGGAAGAGGACCTTATCCTCCAAAGCCGTATAACAAAGCAGCAGGCGCGAGACAACCTCGGTTACCTAGGTACTTTGGCCGGAAATTTCCTGGCTGTCCTGTTCAACGTCTATGGACAAACTCTTCCGCACTCGCGCGGCTCAATACTCCAGACCATCAATGCCTATTTGAGCATAACCCCGTCGCCCGAGCTGATGGAGACGTTCAATCGTGTTTGCAAGATGTTGGCGTCGTCGCTCCAGGAAGCAGCTGCCAAGCCGGAGAAGGAAGGCAAGAAGGGAGGGAATGACAAGATGCCTGTCACCACCCATACCCTCATGGATCTTGTCATAACCATGTCCATCTACCTGCCTAGGGAGAGCTTCGCGGCGCTGTTTGAGATCTCGTCGGTGGTGATCATGAAGGACAGCGACCCACAGCTGCAGAAGAAAGCATACAAGCTCATCCCTCGCCTGGCTGAGTCCGATATTGGAAGGGTTGCCTTACGGGAGAGACAGAACGAGTTGCAGACCTTGATATTGTCCGGCGGAGACAAGTGCTCTGCCCCAGCCCGCCGAGAACGGTTGGCAGCGATGTCTGCCATGGTGCCCTTCATCCCGAACGACTCGCTGCATTTCATTCCAGCAGTGCTGTCCGAGGTCGTCATCGGATGCAAGGAGCAGAATGAACGAGCGAGGTCAACAGCCTTCGAGCTCTTGATCCTCCTGGGAAAGAAGATGGAGGCAGCCAGTGGTGCGACTATTGACAACAGCAGAGTCCCTCACATGCCCAAGGATGCCCCATCGGCGACTGCGAATATCGAAGAGTTCTTCACAATGGTGAGCGCCGGTCTGGCAGGCAGCACGCCGCACATGATCTCCGCCTCCATCACCGCGATCAGCCGCATCCTCTACGACTTCAAGGACTCCTTGAACCCGGCGACGGTCGCCGAGATCGTCCAGACCATGGATCTGTTTTTGACCTCAAACAATCGGGAGATTGTGAAGAGTGTCCTTGGATTTGTCAAGGTCTGCGTCATCAGCCTTCCCAAGGAACTGGTAGAGCCACGGCTGGGCACTCTGATACCTAACCTCATGATCTGGAGTCACGAACACAAGGGTCACTTCCGTGCCAAGGTGAAGCATATCCTTGAGCGGATGATCCGCAGATTTGGATTCGAAGTCGTGGACAAGAACTGCCCAGAGGAGGACCGGAAGCTCATCAACAACATTCGCAAGACGAAGGAGCGGAGCAAGAGGCAGAAGGCAGCCGCCAAGGAGGGCGGAGAGGAGGCTGACGAGCCGAAGCGGGGCCGGAGGACATTCGACAGCGAATTTGACAAGGCCCTCTACAGCAGCAGTGAGGATGAGGCCAACTCGGACGAGTCCGATGACGAGCCGGCACCCAGAGGAAAGAAGGGCAAGCAGCAAAAGGGCAGGGCCTACATTGTTGAGGACGAGGACGAGCCGCTTGATCTGCTCGACCGGAGGGCGCTGGCTAGCATTTCGTCGACGAAGCCAGTCAAGATACGTGGTCCGACCAGGACCAAGGCAAAGGTCGACCTCGACGGCAAGCTCATCCTCGGCGACGAGAAGGCGGGTGCCGACGAGATGGACATCGATGCTGCCCCAGCCGGGGAGAGCGGTGTCAACGCCTACGTTTCCGCGCTCGAGGGCAAGGACGCCCCGAAGAAGGGGCTCCGCGGCAAGCTCAAGTGGTCGAACAAGAAGGGCCAGGACGACAATGACGACGAGGACGGCATGGATGTTGATGAGAACGATGCGGCTGCCATCAAGTCGAAGATAAGCAAGGGCAACAGCAAGGCACGTGGAGGTGCCCACGACCGCGGGAACAGGTCCGGCAAGGGCATCGCGGCAGGGCGGAGAGGACTGGGCGAGGACAAGCGACGGGGCCCGCCATCGAACGGTAGGGTGATGAAGCCCAGGGGGGGACGCAGGTAAGGCCATGACATCCTCACCAGTGTTGGTCCTGCCCGTTATGGGCAGTAGGCGGCATTCCTCCTCGTTATGATGGAGGACTGCAAGACGTCGCCATGGTGGAAGTTGCTTTTACAGTCTGCGAGTTGAGAGATATCTGGATCAAAAGTCATATCCTTGTTCATTCCGATACTGCTACAGGCCGGCTGCATCCACACAGCCGTTCTTCGTATTTAAATTGAGCAAAAATACAGTGACACCGTCCCAAACAACAACGCCTTTGAGAAACGCCATGGTCTACCAGGGGCAGCCATAAATGCCCAGACAGGCAGCTGTAATGCCCCCATGCTCGCTCGCTCGCTCACCGAAACTTGCTGAAAACCACGGCGATAATCAAAAGAACCAGGACGGTAATGATGGCGATCGTGATCACCCGATTTGTAGCCATCCTATGACGCAGCCGTTAGCATGCAGATACATCTCGGGCGCAGCGGCAGGGTGGGTTAGTCTAGGAGTGGCACAGTACCTACGCGCCATCCCCCTCAGCGTCTTTACGCTCCGGTCGACGTAGCCCTCCGAGTCCAGCAGGGTGTCGTTAGTATGCTGGATGGTCTCGCGCTGCCGGTGCAGGTCGGCCAGGGTGGAGGCGCCGATGGCCTCGGTCTCGCTGGCGAGCCTCTGCGAGGCCTTGAGGCGCTGGGTGCTGCGGTCCAGCCTGTCGGAGCCGCGCAGGAGCTGTTGGCGCTGCTCGAGCTGCACGTCGTTTGGGTCGTCCGAGTAGCGCTCGCGGCTGCCAAAGAGGGCGGAGCGGTCCTCGGCCAGGGCGCGCAGCTTCCGCTGGGACTGGTCGATGGTCGTCTGCATGTCGCGGAAGCGCTGGTTGGCCTTTGTGCGGGCCGAGGTGGGTATGTTTTGCTTCTCGAGCTGCATCTGGCCGAGCTGTGGTTTTCGAAGGACGGTGTTGTCAGCTGACCGCCCCGGTTCTCTAAATGTCTGCCCGCCTTGCGGGCCATCCGTGCCATCAGCATGGGAGGACCACTGACCAGTTCTTCTGCCTCCTCGAGTGCCCGCTCGGCCTGGCTGATGGCGGCCTTTCGCGGCTCACCGCTCAGCTCGGGTATCTGGTCCAGCTTCTGCTGGAGGTCGGCCTGCACGAGCCTGAACTCGGCGGAGTAGCTCTCGAAGAGCTCCGACCCTGCGTCTGTGTCGAGGGGGTTCGACATGCTCGAGGAGGGGTGCGGCGAGATCGGAAGCGGGATGGGGGCGGAAGGGGGCGGTTCCTGCGAGGGTGCTCGAGAGGGAGCGTGGGCAGAGAGCAGGCTGCCAGGTGTGGTGTTCAAAGGCGAGGGCGGAGAGAAAGATGGCGGGCTGTGGTGATGGAGTTGGATGGTGCAGGCAGAGAAGTTGTTGATGTCGAGGACGGCCCTGACACTTCAGACTATGCTCGGTAATAATGGCCTTGTCGTCAGTTGGCGGTCCCGGTCTGGAACGTGCGTCAGCAGTAAATCGCCCGTGCCTGGATGACCCGGTCAGGGGGGCGCTCATTGGTGGGGCAGAGTCCGCTGGAAAAATGCTATATCAGCTCCAGCCAGGCTCCATCTCTTCCCTCTCCTCCCCTCCCTTCTTTCCTCATAGAAAGTTGAAACACCCCGGTGCAGAACTACGGCTCGACTTTCACGTTCTTCGGGACACAGTCATGATTGTCGAGTTGAAATAACCCGGGCAGATTAATATCGGCGCTCCTAAGAATTGAATATGCTCGCTCCTCCCTGAGTATTCGATCCCGTTGGGTCTCGACATTTCACTCGCATCAGGACTTGCTATTAACAATCGATCCGGCTGTGGTGCCTGCAGGGCTCTGGTCCGACGCCAGCTCTTCCTAGATGGCCACCGAGCCTCCAACACATAGTAGGGTGCTGTGGGCCATCAGTCTGGTTGCCAGTCCCCAGTCCTGGCCAGCCCAATCCAGCACGAAGGATTGATGCGGTGCTCGACTTTGATTCCCGCTCCGGTCCGACGTCGTGTTGACCAGCCACAGGTGGCCCCCCCCCCCGCCAGGTTTCATCTGTCCCTCGATAGACTGCCTCGTAGACTCTGATCGGGTTTAGTCTGGGTCCGACTCGTACAATACCGTCTTCCCTGCGGCCCTCTCTTGCCTGCATTCTCGGTGCACTCTATCTCGTGGGAAGTTGCGCAGTCCTTCATCTATGACCAGTAAAGCGTCTGTCTTGTTGACCTCGTCGGCCTTGTACGACCGACCACACACACAAAGTGCCAAGCCATCTCCCTCCGTCACCACGCGTAATGGTTGCAGAGTAAGTTGCAAGCCATCCCATCGTCTCACATGCGCTTTCCCCCAACCGTTGCCCGCACTGCCTCTCCAGGAAAATAGCGTCATGGCACCGGCTTGCTGCGCCTTGGTCAAATGTCGTCCGCGCTCTTGCTCGCTGGTCAGCCGCATGCGCGTCATGGCCTTGACTCCTGGCGCTGCGTGCACATATATGTCTCCCCAGGGCTGCGATCTTGGGCCAGCTCCTCTGCCGCAAACAGCATAACCACGTGCCGGCGGCTGGTTTCGCACTGGAATGCCACCTAGCTTGAGTCTCGTGCCTATCGCCCCCGTCCAGCACCTGAAGTGAAAACCACCAGGGTACTCGGGGGGCTGTGACCGGACCTCAACCACCGGCATACCTGTCGCATTCGTCTCCCATGAGCCGGCCTAACTCAGTCCCTAGGAAGAAGGTGGCCATCGTGGGCAGCGGCTGTGCCGGCATAGCCGCTCTCTGGGCTCTCAACCGCACGCCTCACGATGTCTACGTCTACGAGGCCGCCGACCGCCTCGGCGGCCACACCAACACTGTGCCGTGGACCCGGGGCAAGTATACTACCGCGGTTGACACCGGCTTCATTGTGATGAATACGGCCACATATCGTGAGTTCCTGGCGCCTAGGTATCACCAGCCATGAGCCTCTCGGCCGAGACTAATGGCTTCCGCATAGCAAACTTCATCAACTTCCTCGACAAGATCGACGTGCAGACGGAGCCAACGGAGATGACCTTCGGTGTCTCCCGCGACCACGGTCTCTTTGAGTGGGCTGGGGCTAGTCTGGACTCTGTCTTTACCCAGAGGAGGCACATCTTCTCTCCCCGGATGTGGCGCATGATCTTCGATATCATCCGCTTCAACAAATTTGCCTTGGACCTCCTGGCCGAGGATGACGGCCAGCGCCACACGGAATACCGGGTCAACGGTAATGGTAATGATAATGGCAATGGCAATGTCCGGTCCACGCCCAAGTTTCCCGAGGTCGAAGAGACCATCGGCGAGTACCTCGTGAGGGAGGGCTATTCGGATGCCTTCCGTGACGACTATCTCATCCCAATGACCGCTGCGGTTTGGAGCACGAGTCCCGACAAGTGTACACTCGAGTTTCCTGCCGTCACTCTGGTTCGCTTCCTGTGGAACCATCACCTACTGTCTACGGTAGCGACCCGACCCTCATGGCTCACTATCGCAGAGGGCTCCAAGAGCTACATCGATGCTGTCACCAAGGGATTTCCGCCTAACCACCTGTTCCTTAACACTCCCGTGAAGTCAGTCTCCAATGAGAAAGACGGGCGGGTGAGGGTTCACTTGCAGGACGGCAACAGCGAAGTTTACGACCACGTTATACTCGCAACACACGGGGATCAGGCCTATCAGATCATCAAGGACACTGCAACCGCCGAGGAGAGATCCATCATGGGCAAGTTCCAGACTTCCAAGAACACGGCGGTCCTCCATTCCGATCTCACGCATATGCCTGCCTCTCGCAAGGCCTGGTCGAGCTGGAACTACATGACCCTCTCCTCCCCCTGGTCAGGAAAGTCCAATATCGATCAGGTCTCGCTCACCTATAATATGAACATTCTGCAGCATATCCCCCGCTCAACTTTTGGCGATGTTCTTGTCACCCTCAACCCTCTACACGAGCCAGACCCCAAGACCGTCCAGGGCCGGTATGAGTATGCACACCCTCTTTACAATGGCGATTCGGTGCGCGCGCAGGCCCTGCTTCCAAAGATACAGAACCGGAGGGGCATCAGCTATGCAGGAGCATGGACCAAGTACGGATTCCACGAGGACGGCTTTAGCAGTGGGCTGCTGGTGGCCAAGGACCATCTGGGCGCCCGCTTACCGTTTGAGTTTGTGGACTCAACATATAGCCGGGGCAGGGCGCCAGTACTGGGGCTGACGGATCACCTGGTGCGTCTCATCATTTTATTGATACACGTGTTTGTGGTCTTGCCGCTGCAGAGGATCGCGGCAGCCTTAGGCTCCAGTGAGAGGAAGGCTGTCGGTCACATCAATGGGCACCTGGGGAAACTGAAGGGACAGTAATGGCCGCTTACGACTTGTTTTTTTTGCATCCTTAGCCGTAGATGCATTCAGATTGGTAAAGCAAGCCTGCACCAAGTCCCACCTAGGCTTTCTACACATGACCCTACTTAAGTACCTATGTATTCACCCCTTGCGTCGAGCCGTCCCTAAATCTGGAATAGTCCCGAGGGCAGAGCACAACTGTGCTAATAAGGTAAGGTCGGGGTGAGTCCAAGGTGGGCTTTACTCAGCTTAGCTGGGCACGGTTAAACCTGCCCAAATGCAAATATAGCAAGCATGCCGGGTATCAGGATGTAACTGGCAGCCTGGATCCTGGCCAGGTCAGAGTACAATCGGGTGCATAGCTCCCAAGCAGATAGAGTCACTCGGCGGCTTTGTCCAACAAGTTCCAGAACGGGCATCTAGAAAACAGTCTTGTTGTCCTCCATCACAGTTGATAGTCCTCCTGTGAGAGAGGGCGCACTATAGAGAGGGAGAGAGAGAACACATCTTTGTTGCCCTCTCTTTCTTTGGTCAGGCAAACTTAAGCGAAAACTGTCGAGTCTCAATGCTCAACTGCAAACCTCAACTTCGTGGCGTGAAGCGGTAGGAACCGCCTCATATCACATTTCCAACATACTGGTGATTTAGAAGGACACCACAGAGCATGTATACGGATTAAAAACGAGACCACCTGAGAAGAAGATTGCACAGGAGCAGACCCAATGTATCTTGCACATACCTTAAAAAGTGGGAATGTCCCGTGATCATCCTAACATGTCTGGACGTGAAGAATCAAATGGGTGCTTAGCCAGCCTCCGAAGTTTTAGCGCCACAGCTAGGGCTCATTACCGCCCTGTATTGAAATCTAGCTCTGGTGACCAAAATTATTTAAGTCGTGGGTATTTCAAGCATTGAGACTTGGGTAGTGAACCCCCGTAACATGCACGAAAGGCGGTCCCTCGGCAGGACACAAGGGCCAGGTGGCTTTTCCTTAAGGCCCAAGCCTTGGGGCAAGTGCTCCCTACTCTGACTTGCATTCGAGAGTATTAAAACCACACTAAGTGCGCGTACTTGATATAATACTGTATTTCCAATTCTCCTTAAATCTAGCTAATTCTATATATTATACCTCTATAATACCTTTAAACCAAATAAGCCCTATATTAAATAAAGAGGAAAGACAGCTCTTTTTTTTTTTAATATAGGGCCTTTTTACTTTGAAGGTACTACGGAGGTGTATTATATAGAATTATCTGGATTTAAGGAGAATTGGAAATTTAGGTGCGTGTTGTGTTAAGTGCGCGTACTTGTAATGATCAGAGGGTTTCCGAGTATGTTAAACCTGAAAGATTAAGGGTTTATGTTCGGAATACGTTGTTTGTTATGAACCAATACAAATGGCACCCCGGGGACCCATTTGAGAACCCAGGTGTCCAGGGACAAGCACCACAGCACAACCCCGCAGGACCCCAACTGGTGAGTTAGCACTACTTGTTAAACCCTAAGGGTTAGGGTTAGGGACCCACCTTATAGGTTTGGATCGATGGGCTCAACATCGATCTAGTTGAGCGATATCACGAATGGATCGATGGGATTATTATTGATCTTATTGAGTTACTAAAGAGTTGGAATATATAAGGATATGGTTATTACTATAGTAAATAGCTTTTATAGAATAGACTCTTTAGTTGTTAATCTAAGTATTCAATCCTAATATTGGATAGCCTTATAGCTAGTAATTATTATTAGTTAATAATATTACTTAATAACTGCCTAATAATATATTTTGAATATAAACCCTTAATTTTTTAGGTTTAATATATTTAGAAACCCTCTAATTATTATATTTTAATAACTCTTATTTATATATTACTATATGGATTTTAAGTAATATTATATGTGGAACCCTTTATGATATTGGACTCTGGAATAACTACCCCTATTTATAACCTTCTTTATAAGCTGGATGAACTTGCTAATAATGAGACTATAGACCCCTGTATTTAGGAACTGGTTAATGAGGTTGGGTAGCTGCGCCTCCTTATAAAAGGATAAACTTAATATAATGTAGAACTTAAATAGCTTTAATAGGAAATTACTACCCTTTGAGTAGGAGCTAATATTATTAATACCTTAATCCAGATGAAGGAATATATTAAACTTCATACTTTAGCCCCTTATAATGGAACTGCTAGATAACTTTAGGTATACCTAATATAGGTTAGGGCCTATTAGTGCTTTTATGAGTTAGATGTGTAGCCTAACGGAAAAAGGGTTATATATGTGTCCTCTTTCCTTAAAGGACGAGCCTTGGCTTGGTTTAAACCCTACCTAACCGACTTTATTAATGCAGAATTATTTAAAGCCTGTAAGCTTGAAATGCAGCGGATTTTTGGTAGTTATGAAGGCTATAAAGATGCCCTTAGGTCCCTATTTTAGGATCCAAATGAGGAATAATAAGTAGAAAGAGACCTAGTGAATTGCAAATAGTACGGTTTAGTAATTAATTATGCTGCAGAATTCTAGTGAATTTATACTAAAATCGATTATATTAATAATGTTAAAAATTTATGTTTTATTACGGATTAAAGGATAAAGTAAAGGATAAACTTAGCAAAATTATGGACTAACCTAATGATTTTTTATGCTATATAGAAATAGCTATTTAGATTAATAATAGACTTTATAAATAATGCTTGGAAAAGAAAGAATGAACTTCTAAATAACCCCTATTTTATAAGTATAAACTAAATATAGGAAAGAAGTATTAGAAATTAAGTATCTAGTAGGGATAGTATGTAGGTTTTTGTTAAACGGAACCGCTCAGCAGGGCGTTGGCACTCCGTGTAAGGAGTTACCCTAGACTTCGTTGTAAGGAGTTACCCTAGACTTCTTGCAAGGAGTTACCCTAAACTTGCGAGTCAGGCGATTTTCGCTAAGTACGCCCAGTGCGTGCGCGACGCAAGATGAGTTTGGTGGCCGTGAGTCGATTATTTTGGCCTGCATTTGCACCTTAATTCAGACCTCTGCATTACCCTTATTTCTTACCCAAAAAGTATATAACCTAATGTATTGGATAGCTTGATTTCTGAAGTTTATATGTACTTAATTTGGGCATTGCTAGGGCTATGGTTGGCTGGTTGCTTGGAACTAAAGATGGTGTGTTGGAAGGGCGAATTTTCCGGCATTTGCAAATTTGCAC